>AJWJ01000116.1:0-51473 GCA_000277445.1 Polysphondylium violaceum | reverse complement strand
ATTATATGTACAGCTTATAAAAAAAAAAAAGAAATATCGCATCGCTTATACTATTACATTTATCCCCATGCAGGTAAATCTGAATAATTGATAATTAATTGATCGTTATGACTAAAACACTGAAACAAATAAATAATATGTTAATATATTCTAATGACAATGTTGATTGAAATGAATACACATACTTTAAATAATTCACCCAATGTTTCATCAGGACTAGGTTGAAAAACTTGATTTACAAATAAAAACTATTATGAGAAAATATGTTAGTCACTCTGAATTCCTACTCCTATACACACTACAAAACCTACCAATGATTCATTTGATTTTAATTTTAATTGAGTTCTTAGTTTCTCTGTGACATTTTGAAAAGATAGATTTGATTGTAATTTAAATTTCTTTTGTTTTAGTGCTGCTGCACCACCTGCATTCTTGAAGTATACGACCACTGCGTGTATTATTGTATTATTAATAACTCATCTTGATTAACAGTTGTGTACGAATACTATTTACATTTATCTTGTACAATATTAGATCGAGTTTGAGGTGTAGGTGATGAGGGCTGTGTAACGTTTGATGGAGATGTAGCTGCTGTGTTGGTTGTGTCTGTATCTTCCATATCTATTCTGCTCAATTTCACCAATATACTATATATGTAGTTTAATCTATATTGTGAATATTATCAGTTGAAAATGAGAAAAATAAAAGAACTTCGATAAAAATAAAAAAAACAACAACTAAAAATTTAATTTTTTTTTTTAAAAATCACAATTTTTTTTTTCCGAACCTTTCCCTTCCTCCAGTTTTTTTAAATAGTTTTTTTGCCTCATTTTCTTTTTTCATCTAGTATTGATCCTCATCTCTAAACAAAATGGTCATGGTATGTGTGTTACTCGGGAGAATGATTTTGAAATATTTGTAATTTGGAATATATATTAATGGATATACTTTAGAAAATTCACACTTATCCAGGTAACGTACGTGCCTTCAAAGCTTTAATTGCCGCCAAATATGCTGGTGTTGAAATTGAAGTCCCAGCTTTCAACATGGGTGTTGACAACAAAACCGAAGCTTTCCTCGCCAAAGCTCCATTAGGTAAAGTCCCAGTCTTGGAAACTGAAAAGGGTTGGATTTCTGAATCTAACGCCATCGCCAAGTACATTGCCCGTTTAGGTGGTAACATCTATGGTTCTGATGCTTTCTCTACCTCTGTCATCGATCAATGGATTGACTATTTCTCCAACGAAGTTGACCCATCTACCGCTGCTTGGTTATACCCAATCCTTGGTTACATGCCATACATCGCCAAAGACACCCAAAAAGCCAAAGAAAACCTCAAGAAAGTCCTCGGTTTCCTCGATGGTCAATTAGCTGGTCGTTCTTTCCTTACTGGTGCTCGTATCACTTTAGCTGATATCGTCGGTGTTGCTTCTTTAATGAAACTCTACGAATTAGTCTTTGACGCTGCTTTCCGTGCTTCATTCACCAACACCAACAGATGGTTCAACACTTGCATCAACCAACCAAGCTTCAAAGCTGTCATTGGTGAATTCAAATACTGCGAAAGAATGATGGAATACAAGAAACCAGAAGCTCCAAAGGAAGAAAAAGCCCCAGCTCCAAAGAAGGAAGAAAAACCAGCCGCTGCTGCCGCCGAAGAAGAAGACGCCCCAGCTGCCCCAAAGAAAAAGAACGTTTTAGACGAATTACCAGCCTCCCCATTTGTTCTTGATGAATGGAAGAGAACCTACTCTAACAACGAAGTCACCATGTCCATCCCATGGTTCTTTGAACACTTTGACAAAGAAGGTTACTCCATCTTCTTCTGTTCATACAAATACAACTCTGAATTAGACAAATTATTCATGACTTGCAATTTAGTCGGTGGTTTCCTCCAAAGATTAGATGCCCTCCGTAAATACGGTTTCGGTTCCCTCGCCATTTTCGGTAACGATAAAGGTGCTGGTGTTGTTGAAAACCAAACCGTCTCTGGTGTCTGGGTCTTCAGAGGTAAGGAAATCCCATTCGAAATGAAGGATTGTGATGATTCCCTCGTCTATGACTGGAAACAATTAGATGTTACCAACGAAGCTGACAAGAAGACCATCTCTGAATACTTTGCTTGGGAAGGTGCCTTTGACGGTAAGACTTTCTTACAAGGTAAAATCTTCAAATAAATGCCATTTTTGAACATTTAAATTTGACTCAATCACACCACCTTTTTTTTTTATTTGAAATTTTTATCATTATCATTTGAATTTAGTAAATGTAAAGTTCTCTTCATTTATAAATCATAATCATGCACCAATGTCAGTGGTTTAATGTTGAGCAGTATTTGACAATATCCAAATCTTTTCTTTTTTATCAAAATGCATTGTCGTTTTTTTAAAAAATTTAATGAGACCAATTGATTGATTATCCAATGGATGAAACAAAACAGCAAAAGGAATCATTGAGAGATAAATACCCTTTTTTTATAGGTATACATATAGGTGCTGGTTATCATTCACATAAGCTAACAAATGCTTATAAAAGTACAATTGAAAATGCACTCCAACAAACAAGTAGTTTAGTTTATGATAAAATTAAATATCAATTACAACAACAACAACAGCAGCAAAGTAGTAATGATAATACTACTGAACCTTTGATTAATAGTTTATGGATAGTTGAGACTGTAATATCTTTATTAGAAGATGACCCATTAACTAATTCAGGTGTAGGGTCAAGTTTAAATATAGATGGTAATGTTCAATGTGATTCAAGTATAATGGATGGTACATTTATTTGTTCATGTGGATTAGATTGTCATAATAGTAGTAAACAAGATAGTATTAGTAGTAAAAAGAATATATGTGGTGGTGGTGTATGGGGAGGTGTTGGGGCAGTTAGGGGTATAAAGAATCCTATTAAAGTATGTGGTGAATTAGTAAGAAAACAATATAAAGGTTCAAAATCATTAGGAAGACAAAGACCATTGTATGTAGTTTGATATAATTACAGTGTTTATAAATATATTAATAATAATAATAATAATAATAAATAATATAGACTACTTGTTGGTAAAGGAGCAAATGAATGGGCAAAAGAACATAATATAGAAACAGTTGATTATAAAAATACAATCATAGGTGATCCTTTAATTACACAACAATCAAATTTAACTTGGATGAATCATTTATCGAGATTAAATAATTATAAATTAAACAAAGATCATTATAATCAACAACAATATAATGAAGAAGAAGAAGAAAATGAAATAGATAGTCAACTTTATGATACAGTTGGGGCAGTGGTAGTTGATTGGAATGGTAATATAAGCTCAGGTGTATCTAGTGGAGGTATATCATTAAAACATAGAGGAAGAGTAGGAGAGGCTGCTATATTTGGATCAGGATGTTGGGCACAAAATGAATTGATCATTTCTCCTTTTGATGATGTTGATGATCATAGTAGTAGTAGTATACGAATGGCAGGTGTGGCATGTTCAGCTACTGGTGTTGGTGAACAATTAACTCAATCTCTTATTTCAAAAGAATGTTGTATTAAAATACTTGAAAAGAAATACATAGATATAGGTTTAAAGTCATTTTTTGAAAATGATTTCTTGTCTCATTCAGATTGTTTTACATATCTAAATAAATATTTAAATAATAATAATAGTAACAGTAAGAATAATAATAGTAAAAAAGATAAACAAAAGGAACAAGAGGAAGAGGAAGAGGAAGAGGAAGAGGAAGAGGAAGAGGAAGAGGAAGAGGAAGAAGAGGAAGAGGAGGAAAAAGATTATTCAAATAGAAAAGAATTTTATGGATTACCTAGGTTGGGAGGAGTAATAGCATTGAAAAAAGAAGTCAATCAACAAGGTCAAATGGAAATAGAGTTTTCATGGGCACATACAACAGATAGCATGGGTATTGGATACTATTCATCAAATCAAAAGAAACCAAAATCTATAATATCAAGATTATCCTCAACATGCTCACCTGGTTTATCTGTTGTTGTTTCTTCAAAAATGTTTAAACTCCCAAATATTAACTAATAAAAATAATAATGTATAGTATAAACTTAACTTGTCATTTATTTCAAGAATAATTTAATATTTTTCTTAAATTGGTATCCTTCCAAACAAATTGCAAGTAAGCCTAATTTGTAAAAGTCATATGATTTAATAATAGATCAAAACACTCCCTCCAAAACATACCCCCATTTTTTTATAAAATTTTAAAAAAGTAACTTTAATAATAATAATCACTCCCTCTCATCGATCTCTATTTGATTGATCCACCTCACACATCTTTTTCTTTCTTGTTTGCAAAAAGTATAAATTTTAAACTTTTTTTTTTGAAAAATTTATGTCATTGCAAAGTTGTAATTAAATTAATGATGATTAAAAAGAATATTAAATCTATACAATTGGATCAAAAGGGCAGTCATAATGTATCTTTTAGTGAATGGTCGAGTGAAGCGAGTCAACAAGAGACTATACTACCTCGTCAATACATATATTGTGTACACAGATTAACAGGTAATAGTAGTGATTTTGATTTTCTTGCAGAGAGTTTAATTAAAGACAATGAAAATAGAGTTGTGATTTGCATTGATATACCTGGTAGAGGTAAATCTGATTTTCTCAAAGATCCTAGCAATTATCATGTTGAATTCTATGCATGGGATATGGTACAATTTATTGAAAAAATATCATATGACAAAGACATTGATTTTATAGGTACCTCAATGTATGTAATCTATTCTTGATTACTTATACAAAAAACTAGACTAATCAGATATGTAATTCATAGGGGAGGATTGATTGGTATGGTATTATATCAATTACCAAAAAAATTTAAAATTAGAAATTTAATTTTAAATGATATTGGTCCTCAAGTTTCAACCCAATCAATGAATAATATAGCCAATTATGTTCAAAAGGTCAATGTATTCGACACAAGAGAAGAATCTGAAATATATTTACAAAATACACATAAGGGATTTGGTGAATTGACTAGTTTACAATGGAAATTTTTATTTGATAATTGTATCATTGAAAAGAATTCAAAATTTATATTTCATTATGATCCAATGATTTCTATTCGATTTACTCAAGTAATTATATTTTAGATAATTAGTTTGTAAAATATATATTAATAATTTGTTTTAAAAAAATTAAAAAATAGGTTGAACAAGATTTAAATCTATGGGAAATATACAACAAGATTGATTGTAAAATATTTATACTAAGAGGAAAAGAATCTGAAATTTTATCTAAACAAGTATACAATAGTATGTTGGAATTATCAAACAACAAAGGAATAGAATTTGACAATGTAGGACATGCACCAATGCTTTTTTCAAGTGAACAAATTGAACCTATTATTCAGTTTATTAATCAAGTTTAAAATTTAAAAAAAGTAATTTTGTAATTATAGTTTGTTATGATTTTTTGTTTTTGTTCTCTTTTTGAGAATAATTCCAATTTTAAAAATAAGTAAATAAATCCAATACCTTTTCATCTTGACAACAAATATTTATAAAGTTGGATTTTGTTATTTTATCATTGACAATAATTTTTTTGAATAAATTGTCAGAGACATATTGATTGAAACCATTGTCCTGATAACCAAATCTTGATGCAGTACTTAGACATATTTGAATTAGTTTGTTGACATTATCGATACTAAGAGAATTCAAATTTTCACAATCATATAAATCAAATAAAAACTCAAGTTTATCATTTATATTTGATTTGGTAAGTAAATAAACTGCAGCAGATGATTCTTTTACATCAATTGGTCCATAATAACTCTTTAAAAAATTATTAGTATCTATTTCCAAACTATTAAAATGATTTAAAACATACATTTGAACTATTAAATAAAGTATAGATATTTAATATATCATTTTCATCCCAATCATCAAAACCAATATTAAACAATTGTTTAAACTCATCAAATGATTGAAGTTGAGTTGGTTTATCAATTGATTTTGAATTTTTAATTCCATGGAAATTACATAATTGGGCATTTCCAAATGAAATAAATTCACCATGTTCTTGTTTGGATAATTTTGCAAATCCACCACCCATTTTATTATTATTATTTGAGATTATATAAATGTATTGGTAGAAAAAAAGATAATAGACAATAGACAATAAAAAAAAGATTGATATTTAAACAAATAACTTTTTTAAAAAATTTTATATCTAATTTTTTTTTTTTTTGGTATTGGTAGTTGGTGTTTGTGTAGGTACAGTAAATGTGAACTGCTTCCACTGTTTGTACCACTGAATTATGCGTAGGTCACTACTGCTCCACTATTTGTGTGGGTGATTAGAGTTAATGGATGGTGAGTATTGGGTATAGAATCTAAAAATATATTCCAATTCAATCACACACTATCCCACACTAATCTAGTTAAGTTCTACTAATATTATTTTAATAGTGAATTTTGATTGATTAATAATAAATGTGATAAAAATAGTAATCCATTTATTTTTACATCATCTTATTTATAATTAGATTTTTATTTAATCTATTTTAATTTCTACAAACTCAGACCACACATCACTCACTCACATTGTGATGCGTTGGATAGATGAGACAGAGAGACAGAGTGGATGTTCAAGACAATAACAACAATGGTGGTGGTGGTGGTGATGGTGGTGATGTTGTTCTGTATGGCACAAAATTCAGTTAAAAGGTGGTTTATCTATACAAATCAAAAATGTTGTTGTGTTATCTAGATCATATACGCATATCGGGATAAGGAAAAAAAAAGAATGGTAAGACAATATTGGATTTTATTTTAGATATGGTAGTAATTATTATACGACTACTATTTTTATAATTTATCCCTACTATAGTAGATACTCTGCTTTTTCAATTATAAAACCAACCTATTGTGGTGATGTGTGATGTGTGTTGTTGGTAGTGTGAGTGTGGTTGATATGTGAATATTTTCAACCACAATTGAATTTCTCAATCAAATTATTTACAAATGTAAGGTGAAAACGAAAAATAAATAAAAATACACATATCAATCTATTGTATCAAGACAATATTATACAAAATAGGCATTTAATCAAACTATGGGGTATGATGCGAATTTTAACATTGAACTATTTTAGTATTTAGTATTTATATTTGGAAAGTAATTTTTAACAATATCATTATGTGTTGTTGAAATTGTATTTTTAATATTGATGTTTAAAACAATCACGCAAATGCGATGAACACCATGTATATGTGCGTGTTTTGAGAGGAAAAGAGAGTGTGTGATATTCATCAAGTATTATCACATAAAGTAATAAAAACTATAATTCTATAATGTACTCTAATAGTAATCAAGATATCAGAGATCTCTATTAGGGCATTGTGTTTCAAAATCATTACCCAAAAGAAGAAATGGGTTTTGTAATTGGTGAAAAAAATACAACCAACAACAAAAAATGAAGTCCGATTTTTACAATTTTTTTCACAATTTTTTTTTCTCGCTTTTTTTTTTGAAAAAGTAAATATAGGCTTTATTTTGTGAACATAGACATCTATCTACTATTCTAGTATATTTAAAGATATGTCAGGCAAACAAAAAGTTAATCTATATGACTTACAAAGTCAAAGTAAATCAAATTTACCAACTGGCCCAAGAAGGTAAATACTAGGGAGACAGAGAGATATATAGACACACACAATGTGAGGGATGGTAATAATTAATTATATATCTAAATATAAATACACACACACACAAATACAATATAGTGCTGCTGAAAAAGAAGAACAAGCAAACTCTGGTTATGGTAGAGATACTAGAGACTACAGACCACGTAGAGAATACAGTAGTCCACAATACTCTAATTCTTTTTCAAATGTTGAAAAGTAATTATTAATATAATCGTAATGAGGAGGAGGAGGAGGAAGAAATAGTAGATTCATATATTAACAATGAATAATAATAATAATAATAATAAATAGAAAACCAGTTCAATCTAGTGAAGATGATTTCCCACCTTTAGGCGGTGAAGTTAAAAAACCAGCCCCAAGAGGACCAAGACCAGTTCAAGAAAAGAGTGATAATCCATCCTCACCATCTGCCTCTGAAGACAGAGAAGAAAGATCATCACCAGCTTCTGAAGACAGAGATGAAAGAAGAGATGATAGAGATAGCAGAGATAGAGATGAACCATACAGAAGAAGAGAAGGTGGATATGGTAGAGACAACAACTATGGTGGTGAAAGAAGAGATAACTATGAAAGAAGAGACAACTATGGTGGCGATAGAGACAACAGAAGAGACGATAACAGAGAATATGATTCTAGATTCAGTAATGGTGTCTCTCCATTTGGCGGTTACAAGAGAAGAGACAACTATGGTGGCGATAGAGACAACAACAGAAGAGAAGGTGGATATGAAAGAAGAGACAACTATGGTGGTGAAAGAAGAGAAGGTGGATATGAGAGAAGAGACAACTATGGTGGTGAAAGAAGAGAAGGTGGTTACAACAACAGAAGAGATCAACCACAAGCACCATTTGAAAGAAGAGAATACGTCTCCAAAGTTGACTCTGTCGATGACTGGAGATCCCCAAGCTCAGATGTCTCTACCAACGCTTTCAACAAACTCTCTATCAACGATAAAAAGAGAGAAGGTGGCTATGGTGGTGGTGAAAGAGAAGGTGGTGGCAGCTACAACAACAAAGCCTTTGGAAACAACAGATACAACAGAGATGACAACAGAGGTGGATACGGTGGTGGTGACAGATACAATAGAGATGACAGAGGTTCCTATGGTGGTGGTGACAGATACAACAACAACAACAGAGGTGGCTATGGTGGTAACAGAGATGACAACAGAGGTTCCTTTGGAAGATCATCTGAAGACAGACCACAACGTGATTCTCCACCACAACAACAACAACAACAAGCTCCATCAGATGAATAAATATTTGAACAATATCATCAACAACATCAATCAAATAACAAATCAAATAATAATAATATAACAATTTAATCATTTTATTTATCAAACTTTTTTGTCAATTTTAAAAAATAATGGAATCTTTTCCCTCTTTCTCCCTTTTTAATTAATATTAATATTCCCTGTTTTATCTTAAATAAAATATTATAATCTAATATAATACCAAACAATGTGTTTTCTTTTTGTTTTATTTTACCGATTTTTATAGATAACAAATTACAAACATGGTGACAAGAGGAAATCAGCGTCTGGAAATTGGTACCGGAGAGTTAAAAGGCGTACCTTTTAACAAAAAAGACCCCACAAACTGTGATAGTTGATGACTTTTGATATTTATAAATCTCTTGCCAATGATATTGTCCAAGGTATAAAATTTAAAAGATATTTATTTTGTGACATGTCTTAGGATTTAGAGTGTTGTGGGGCATCACACAGAGAAATGTTTGCCTTGATCCGATTGGTGATAAAATGTTTAACGCTGATCGCTGGTGGTGATTTTTTCAAATAAAAGGTCAAAAATCAAGAAAAAAAAAAAAAAAATCCATCAAAAAAAAAATACTTTTTTTTATAAACTAAAACCACTGTTTTATTTTTGAATCAGATTGTTGTTGTATTTTTATAGTTTAGTTATATTTATATATAAAAAAGAATGGAAATGATGGATATTAGAACTTTAACATTGAATATCATTGAAGGTAAAGAATTGATCGGTGCTGACAAAGGCGGCAAGTCCTCAGATCCTTATGTGAAATTCCATGTCGATGGTCAAACATATAAAACTGAAGTTAAAAAAGAAACTTTATCCCCAATTTGGAATCAAATCTTTCAATTGTAAGTTTTTATAAAATATAAATGTACAAATAAAAATATTAATATATATCATCAAGACCAAATATAAATTGTGATTCAACTGTATTCAATTTTGAAGTATTTGATTGGGATAGAATAGGTAGTCACGATAGTCTTTCAGGTGTTACAGTACCTTGCTCATTATTTAAACAAAATGCTTTAAATGGAGTTAAAGATCAATGGTTAAATTTAGATAAAAAAGGTTTTATTCGTGTTGGATTTGAATTTTATCCACCCTATCAAACTTTAAATGGTGCTGCACCTGTTCCAGTGAACCCTATACCTACATTTAATAATGTATCAATTTCAAACAATATGGGAATACTCCCACCACCTGTACATTTCCCACCTCTCTACTTATCAACCATTCCCCAAGACACCAAAGCTGAATTTATTTTACCAAATGAAGTTTATTTCAAAAAAACCTATATCACTGGTGAACCTGTTGACGCTAGTTTGATTCTCTATGTTAGCCAGCCATGTGTATTTGTCAGAAGTCTTTATGTATCATTTAGAGGTAAAGTCACTTTTAATGGAAAGAAAACCAAAGATCTCGTTCAAGATTACCGTAATCTTTTACATTGTGTCCAAACCGCTCCAAACCAAAAGACTAGATTGGATAGAGGTAAACACATTTTCCCATTCCAATTCTTTATTCCAAAGGAATGCTATTCGACCTATTCTATGAAGGGTTATGATGTTAGCTACAAATTTGTATTCAATGCCGATATTGTTAATCTTCCAGATATTGAAATTGCCAAAGCAATCAATGTCGTAAATATTGAAGACACCATTCACAGAGTCACCAAATCACCAATCAATCAAGACGCTTCAAAATCACCTCTTACCGGTGGTAATATCTCTATCAAGGTAAAATCACCCAAAAATACTTTTTATCCAGGTGAAGATATTGAATTGGACGTGTTTGTTGAAAACAATAGTAACAAGAAAATCAAGAAAATTGATTTCACTGTCCACAGAACCATTAGTGAATTTGGTCCAACTGAATATGAAAACTCTGTTCAAACAACCAAACAATTTTTCCCAAAGATTAAACAAAAGACCTCACATTCTCAAAATATGGTTATTGAGCTACCCAGTCATTTGGTAAGATCCATTTATCAACCAAAAATGATCAAAATCGAGTACCAAATCCATGCCGTCTTGGATATCCCCAAGTGTGTAGATTTGTCAATTAAAATTCCAATCAATATCGTTTTACCAGACCCCAAGATTGAACCAGTTACAAGTGCTCTTGATGAAATTGCCTCTATTCCACGTTATATCAAAGACTGGTCCATTAGAAACTTTAACTCTTGGCTATTGTTTAAAGTAAAATGCCCAGAATGTGTTCATAATCCAATTTTCTATCAATACAATCTCTCTGGTGAAGAATTAATGACGATGGATAGAAATTTCTTAGCCTCAAATGTATTGGTTGGCTCTGGTCCACGTAATCAAGAAATCTTTACAGCCCTTTGTGAAGAGATGGATAAAATTCTTGCTGTTAGAAATTTCCTCAAAGATAATCAACTTGCTCAATATATTCCAACATTTGAGAGTGAAACTATTACCTTTGATTTAGTTAAAGATTTAACTTTATATGATTTAGGTAGTTTAGGTCTTAATATTGGTGATACAAAAAGATTTGAATTATTAATTAAAAAATTAAATCAATAAACATTTGTATTTTTAATATTAATAATAATGAAAGGAGACAGTATTCTTTAAAAAAATTGTTATTTGGTTGAAATCCATAAAAGATATAACGTGATCACGGTGATCAAAGTAACTAAATAACACAAATAATAATAATATTAATAAAAGTTACACAGATAATAATGACACGAAAAATATTCTGTACGTATGGTGCAATATTTTTATTATATATATCGTCATAGCTAGGATAATGAAGAGTAATCTGGAGTCTATATTGGTTATAATAGAGCCAAAATCAACAATAATAACATCAACAACCACAAATTGATTCAGGTATTACAGAATATTTTAAACAACCACAATGGAACAATAACAATTAACACCTTGATACCCCCATCTTTACAATATGGTGGTCGGAGGATATATGGTTTGGGTAAAAGTATGGTTCTTTTGTTGTTGTAAGAGTTGTTGTTTACTGCCAACAAATTATTTTCCATTCTAAAGATTTAAATGAACTCGAGTTAAAAATCAATACCTTGTATAGAAAACTCTAGTCCAAGAAAAATTCTTTACAAAATTAAATCGTCTTTAAAATTAAAATCTTTTCAAAATTTTCTCTTCTTTGAGATATTTTTTAAAATTTAATTTACTGAAATTATGATTTTCTGAAAATTTTTATATACTCGCTTCTCTATTAAAAGAGTAAAAAGAGGTCATCATTATTTTTATTCATATTTTAAAGTCATAGTTATACAAGGATGTCAAAAAACAAAAGAGTAGTATTAATCACAGGTTGTTCTAGTGGAATCGGAAAATCTCTTTCTAGAGCTTTGCATAATAGAAAAGATACAATAGTTTATGCATCTGCTAGAAAGGTTCAATCAATCAGTGATTTAGAAGCAGAGGGTTTGAATATCGTTCAACTAGATGTAGTCGATCTAGATTCTATAAATGTAAGATCATGGTCTATTTTAAAAATGATCTCACATATCTAACACCTTGATAGAAAGCAGTAGAGTTTATTATTCAAAAAGAAGGAAAAATAGATATCTTGATCAACAATGCAGGCATGAGTTCCTATTCACCCTCTGTTGAACTTTCAGATCAAGATGCTAAAAGAATAATGAGTATGTGCTACTACATAAAAAAGTACTGAGATCACAACTAACAAATACCCTACCATAACAGATACCAATTTCTTTGGAGTTGTAAATACTAGTAATGCAGTCGCCAAACATATGATCAACAAGCAGAGTGGGTTAATTGTAAACATTGGATCTATTGTAGGAACACTAACCACACCTTTTGCAGGAATGTATTGTGCAAGCAAAGCAGCAGTTCACAGTTGGACTGATGCATTGAGAATGGAGTTGGATCCATTCAATGTCAAGGTAGTGCTGGTTTTACCAGGGGCAATTAAATCGGAAATTGCCAACAATGCCCAATCACAACTAGACTCTATTCTCGCAAACACCATTTACAAGCCCATTGAAGAATACCTCGTCATGAGATCCCAATCATCGCAATCAAATGCCGTTTCCTCTGAAATCTTTTCAGAGTATGTCGTCAACCAAATCATGAAACCCTCTCCACCAATCTCGTTTGCCTACGGTCCCCTCTCCACCCTCTTTTCCTTTGTCAAACACTTGCCAAAATCAATCACTGATTTCATTTTTAAAAGAAAGTTTGGTCTACTTAGATTAAAGTCTATAATCAAAGAAAAGAGTCAATAAAGTCAACCTTTACACAATATACAATATACACAATATACAGTTTATTTAATAATAAGCCAAACTATTATAAATAAAGTTCATTCATCTCGGTGGTATCCTTTTCCGATGATAATTTAGTTTGTTTGCTTTTCTGCTGTTCTGCCTGTTGTTGTAGTTGCTGTTGTTGGAGTAATTGTTTTTCTTTAATATGTCTACTTTCCAGGAAAATAGACATAATGAATCCTGCAACGATTAGTAGGAAGCCTGGTAACGATATTAGGGGAAACAAGACATGTTTGAAAATAATATCAAAAAATAAAGTTGCTGGAATGGCCATCAATTCACCAGATCGAATAAACAGTGGAGATGTCACCGTCAGCCCCCAATTAATAAGATAGTTTAGACCAAACCCAAGGAATCCATTCAGTACTAACATACCAAATACTTTAACTGTTGGCCAAGCAAATGGCTCTGCACCAGATACATGTAGTATAGCAATCATTGGAATACCAAACAACAAATTAAAAAATCCCACCAAACCAATAAAGGTATTGACAACCGTTCTATTTGCGTCACCAAAGAATTTAGTTGTCAACACTTCATAAAAACCCCAAAGCAAAGCAGATATAAGCATAAGCACTATCGTATGAATATATTAGTATATTGATCATATCAGTAGCAATAGTAGTGTAATATCGATACATACCATCACCAAGAGTAGAATTTGGATATTGATTATCATCGGTAGATGATTTACTTTGATTATCTGCCAGGGTGATGCCAATGACACCAGCAATAAACAATACAACGGGGATAGTCTTCAATATGGTAATCTTTTCCTTTAATATAAAGATTGAAAATATAAATACAAATACAGTGGCCGACTGATACAAGGCAGTTGAGGTACTGACTGAAGTCATTGGCAATGCAGACATCCAAATATAATTCAAACCAACAAATAAAATGGATAAAAAGAACGAACACAAAGCCGTCTTTTTGAATGTGTGTCCAGATGGTTGTGGGGTACTAGTACTGCTATCATTAGTACTACTCATACCAGTGTTCCCCGCACCGAGATCAGTGAATTGGTTTTTAAAAGTTTGAAAAAACGATTCGTTTGGATCGTATTCTGTGTAGGTTGATTTATACCCTCTTCTCTTTTTACTGATTGATATCCTCAGTACCACCAATTCAATCGGAAACGAAAACATTAGAAACAGGGTATTAAAAAACACGAGTGTATACGGTTGTCTGTAGGAATCACCAACGATGAATTGAGACAACTCTGCAGTGGTTGCCATAAAAAATGCAATAGCACAAACCAGTATAATACTGAGAAATCTTTGAAGAAATCCCCCATTCTTTGAATTGTTGATAGTAGGCGTCTCATCATCTGATACCGACTCTTGATTGTTATCAACACCGACAAATATCGGTGATACTTCACCTTTGGTAAAATTCTTATCACCTGTTTAAATATTAGACATCGTTAGTTATTTATTATCTCGACTAGTAAACATAACAACACCAAATAAAAACAAATTACATGATAATCTAATATTAACAAATTCATCTTGATTTAAACCATCATTACCACTACTACTACTACTACTATTACTACCAGTTGTTACAAGTGTAGGCTTTTGTGGTGTAGATATTTGTGATAAAGGATACACATGTATTGGTGAAGATCCTTTGCTGGTGGTGGTTATTGTTGGTGTTGGTGTCTCTAGTATTGTCGTAGTGGTCGTGGCTATAGTCATGGTCATACAATTGATTATTAAATTTCATTTTGCACCCTTGAACTATTCATTTATTAGACATGTTGTAAACAAGAGTCAAAGACAAAAAACGAAAACTGTGGGTGTATGTGTTGGTGTGTGAGTGGTAGTGGGGTAGTATATTATTCTCAAATCGAAAAAACAAACAAATGTGGTTAAACAATGGAATGAAAAACTATGAGAATAAATCGATACTAGTTTTGAGAATATAGAATAAGCTCTCCTGTTTATAGGTTTACACTTTTCCTCCCACATTTAATTTTATTTATATAGAGCAATAGTATTCATTTGTACAAATATATATCACACACATGCATAAACACACTTAAACACCCACACACACTTACACACAGACATACACACATATCTATTTATAGTTGTCTAAATACCAGTTACAGTAGAGTAATAATCAGATTTTACAGAACTATTTGGACTGCGCACATAATATACCTCTTCATTTTCCTCTTCTTCCTCACCACTGCTACTGCTTGTATTATTCATGTCGTTAATGCTAAAGGTAAGAGAAGAACTGAAAATGAAAAAAAGTAAAAAATTAATTCATTGTTAGTGGGAAATTTGGTAGTTGACTTGTCAAAAAATTTACAAATTATTTAATTAAATATCAATATGGTGATGTGATAGTATTTGCATAAAAACAACCATTTTGTTACTTGACAATTATATATATTATTTTTTTTTTTTCTTCCCTCTTCTCACCTTTGATTTAGTTATATGATATATACAATATTAGCAAAGGAATACAAGAATAAAATATTTAAAGTATCCTGGATACTTTATTTTGGGGATGAAGTACAAATCTCCCTACAATTTTTATAAATGAAAACTTGAAATTTTCCAGTGCTTTGTCTTTGAACAAATATGATTTCCAATGTTGTTGTACTTTGGTAAATTATTTTTCAAAAAAAAACTGCCTCATTATTATTCAGATAAGGCACATCTCATAGTAAATTTGTTGAGTTTATACATATTTTAAAGCGAATCATTTGTATTTGTATTTTATTTATTATTTATTACAAGTTTATTTTATTTATTTTTAAAATATATAAAAGATTAATATTGGAAAATGTTTGGGATTTGAAAACTTTAATTTAAAGTTTAGAATTTGATTTATAAAAATTGATTAAACCATTTGTAGAGGAATCGTGAGATTGAATTGGTTTTTTATCAGCCAATTCTGGAAGAATAGATTTGGCCAATTGTTTACCCAATTCGACACCCCATTGATCAAAACTATTGATATTCCAAATGATACCTTGGACAAAGATTTTGTGTTCATAGAGGGCAACCAAAGCACCAAGACTGTGGGGAGTGAGTTTTTGCATCATGATACTGTTGGTGGGTCTGTTGCCATCAAACACTTTGTGTGGGAGGAGACTTTCAAGTCTTTCGCCAGAGAGACCCTCTTTGGTGAGCTCAGCCTTGACTTCGGCTGGGTTTTTGCCTTTCATGAGGGCCTCGGTTTGTGCAAAGAAATTGGACAAGAGGATTTGGTGGTGTTGGCCCAAAGGGTTGTGGGACTCAACAGAAGCGATAAAGTCGCATGGAATGATTTTTTGGCCTTGATGGATGAGTTGGTAAAAGGCGTGTTGGCCGTTGGTGCCTGGCTCACCCCAGATGATGGGGCCTGTCGAGGTTTGTACTCTGCTTCCGTCTCTTTGTACACTCTTTCCGTTGCTTTCCATATCGCCTTGTTGGAAATAGGCAGCAAAACGTGAGAGGTATTGGTCGTAGGGGAGGATGGCTTGGGTCTCAAATTTGTAAAAGTTGTTGTACCATACACCAAGGAGAGCCAAGATGACGGGAATGTTTTTCTCGAGTGGGGTGTGGAGGAAATGGTTGTCCATATCAAAGGCGCCTGACAAAAGTGCCTCAAAGTGATCCATACCAACATATAATGCTACAGAGAGACCAATGGCGCTCCAAACAGAGTATCTTCCACCGACCCAATCCCAAAACTCAAACATGTTTTCTTTGAGAATGCCAAACTTGGTCACTTCAACCTCATTGGTGGAAAGAGCGACAAAGTGTTGTCCAACGGCATGTTTTTCGTCAGAGTTGGTGACGAGCTTAGAGAGGAACCATTTACGGGCTGAATGAGCGTTGGTGATGGTCTCTTGTGTGGTAAAGGTCTTGGAGGCAATGATAAAGAGTGTAGTCTCAGCATTGAGATACTTTACAGTCTCTGCCATGTGAGTGCCATCGATATTTGAGACAAAATGTACACGGAGCTCGGCATCGTTGGCATAGTTTTTGAGAGCTTGAGTGACCATCACTGGACCCAAATCTGAGCCACCGATACCAATGTTGACAACGTCTGTAATCTTTTTGCCAGTGTAACCCTTCCACTGTCCACTTCTGACCTTGTCGGTAAAGACACGCATCTTTTGCAACACTTGTCTAACAAGTGGCACCACATTCTCTCCATCAACCTTGATCACTGCATTGGGATCTCTGTTTCTGAGAGCAGTGTGAAGCACAGCACGCTGTTCGGTAAAGTTTATCTTTTCACCAGAAAACATTTTATCTCTCATCTGCTCTACATTTGAAGCCTTGGCAAGATTAAACAAGAGTTGTAAGGTTTCGTGATTGATTCTGTTTTTGGAAAAGTCGAGTAAAAAGGTACCAACACTGTCACTGATCTTGGTTTCAAGAGAGAAATCTTTAAATCTTGATCCATCCTTGTCATTTTCAAACTCTTTTCTAATATTAAATGTTGATCCTATCTTATTAAAATGATCAACCAATTCATGAAATGATTTTGGATATTGTTCTTTATTTAACATTGTTTGTTATTATTATTATTATATTAATATCTATAAATATAATATGTTGAAAAAAAAAAAATGAAAGGATAAATGAAAAAGTGTGAACTGTACGGAAAAAAAATAAATTAAAAAAAAAAAATCAAAAAAAGTGTGCTGATTTTATCCTTTTTACAAAAAAAAAAAATCAAAATTTCCCATACTTTCAATATGTTTAAATTGAAGACTTCCGGAATGGAATAAACATCATAATAGGAATGAAAATATATTCGCTGGTGCTTTGAAATGTTTTCTTTGACTACCAAAAACACATAATGATGATGACTCCACTACTTTATCTGTCACCTACTCTCTTTTGTCAAAGTAATAATGGTATCTAACACAATACATTTATATAAGATTTGAATCTTATGGAACCCAGTAGAGCCTCTTGATAGAGATTTTATTTCTCGTCTGTCAAATAACTCAACTCTGAAGACTCGATTCAGAGATTTATATTCCTCTTTAACAATCTGATCCTGGTCTGTTCGCCTGCCAGCGTTATCACCAACGCCATCAATCAATTCAAGTCTAAAAGTATATCCCAATCACTCGATGTCGTCTCATGTTTGTAGCCAGCACTGACATTGAAAATGCAATTAAACTGTGCGACATCAAAGAAAAAAACTCTATCCTCTGTTTCCACTCCGAACAAGAAGAGCTCGTTGGATGAAACAAATTGTTGTTTACAGAATTTAAATTTAACAACTCTGGTAAAAGTTTGATTGGATTTTCAAGAAGTGTGGCTGGTGGTGTATAAGTTAATAAAACAATGTCTATTTCATTCAAAAAACTTCTTTGATTGTTTTGAATGTGTATTAAAAAAAAAAAAAAATAAAAAAAAAATAAAAAAAAAATTTAAATCTCTTGATTTCTTTTTAAGTTTTTAAAACTTAAAAAGATCATGTTTGTTTCAATAGAGAAATTAGTATATAAATAATTATCTTTGTTTTCAAAATAAAAAGAAATCAATCTATACATAAAAATTATTGATGAGAAAAAATCGAAAACAGGATTGAGTGTATTTTAATTTTTATAAATTTCAGAAAATTAGAAAATTTTTTTTTGATATATAAGTCTAAAATTTTTCAAGATTTCTTTTTCAGACCATTTTCTTAATACAGATAGAGATTTTAAAATGAAAATCATTGGTTTATTATTATTATTATTAGCAGCAGTTACTCTTTGTTTGGGTGTCAAATTGATAGACACCACAGGAAAAGACCAAGATTTGGGAACCTTTGATTTCAATCAAGAGAGCAATTACACCGTAGTTTTGGCATCAAGTGGTATGTCTACATTTAAATTAAAAATGACTGATTACTCCCATGTTGGAAAAGCTTTTATCGTTTCCTTTGATGCCCTAGATCCCAATAGCTTAAAGCCAATGGCTCAAAACTTGTTTATGTCTTATGATAATTCCGATACCGTTCCAACCAAGAGCGGTGTCAGAATTTCAGTTTGTGCTCCAAATACCAATTCCATTAATTTTGGTCTTGGAATAGATCAAGATATCGACACAAACCTTGTTATGATGAGCATCAAACCAGACCCTACAAGATCATGCCAATACTATAGTTTGCCAAAATACTCATATATCAACTATGTTTCCTCTGACTCAACTTTACTCAAACCAACTCTTTTCATTGTTTTACTCAGTGCTCTTTTCTTTTTATTTTAAATAAATACACATTAGGGTTTTTTTTTTTTTTTTTTGATCCATATACGTATTTCGAAAGAAAAGATCTATTTTTTTATTTTTATGATTTTTTTTTTTTGGGTCCAAAAAATTTAGGATCAAAAACTAATCATTACCAATTTTATACACATCACAATAGAAAAATGAAATATTTTGTCGTATTACTTTTAATTGCTCTTGCAGCAATCAACATTTGCGAGGCTACTGCAAATGCTTTCTTATACAAAAAGAATGAATTTGGTTCTTATGTCCTTCAATCAAAAGCTTTTGATCCAATGGAGAGTGGAAACTCTTTTACTCAAACTTTTACAAACACCAATGTCTCTTTTTTCCAAGACTTTAATATTGAATTCTCTGATAGCTCAAACTATGGACAAGCTATAACTATCGCCTTTGATGCTGTTGATAATCAAGGTAAGAATATTAATCAAAACTTTAAACTCAAATATGGCGGAAGATATTTCCCATTCCCAGCAGGTGTCAGAATTTCAGTTTGCATCCCAACCCAAAAAACACAACAATTTTCTCTTGCTTTAGATGAGGATATCAGAACTCAAACCATTGTCATGTCCTTGTCCAAGGCAGATAGAACATGCAGTTATTTAATGTTTCCAAGATATACTTATGAAAATTACAATGATTCTTCAATTATCAAACCAACTTTTTCTTTAATGGTCTTTATTGCTATTTTAATGTTTACTTTTTTATTTTAATTAGCTAATCATTCAATAAACCATTCAACTTAAATCTTTTTACCACCAATTCCTTTTCGATTTCAGGGAAATGTGAAAGTGATGAGTTTTTTCATTTATGGAGCTAATGTTTTTATTCCTTTTCGAAAAGGAATTGGCAAAAGAAAAATATCTTTGCAATTTTTTTAATTTTTTTAATTTTTTTTTTTTTCACAACAGAAAAAAACAGATCATAGGGATGCGCGCACACCACCTCGTACCTTTCTACATTGACACATTGACGTGCCTGATATTTTGAAATTGTAAATCTACATATAAGCCCGAAAATGAATAAAGCATTGACAGTCCTCGTTTTTTTATTTACATTAATGATTGTATCTCAATCATTACATATTAGTCACAACAACAACAACAACAATAATAATAATAATAATAATAATAATAACAGAAATCATGATAAACAACATCATAAAAGACCTTATCATGCCATTCAATATATAACACCAATCACTAGTAATGGTACTGATCCAAATGTCACTGGAACTAAGTGTGGTGATGGTTCAGTGTGTCCAAGTGACAACACTTGCTGTTTAGTACAAGGTGGTGTTTATGCTTGCTGCCCAACTCCACAAGGCACTTGTTGTAGCGATGGGTAACTATACCTTCATTATCTTATCATTATCTGTTCATTGCATTCATGTACTAATCACATACTCTAATCTCACCAAACCAACAATCTCAATCAAATAGTCAACATTGTTGTCCACAAGGATTCTCATGTGGATCTACAGGCCAAATCTGTATTCCAGCAGGTAATGTTAAACCTTATCATCCAAAAGAAGATTTAAACACAGATAAAGATACCACCACCACTTCTGATGACGAAGAACAACATCATCACAAGCGTCATCATGGTCGTAAGCATCATGGTCGTAAACATCATGGTGGTAAACATTAATAAAATAAATAGATTTTTATGTAAATATAATCAAATCAAGTCAATTCAATCACCTGTTTAATCCACTCCCTGTGTGTGTATTGGTATAATAGGTGTTGAGGGTATTTATTTAAATTATCATGTTTGGTGATTGATCATAGTAGTCGATTCCAGTTAACCCTGTGTTTGTTATCTGTTTGTAAAAAAAGGATGTTTGAAGCCACCAGTTTGCTCTATTCTGAAATTAAGGTCTATGTCAACGGAATGACACAGGGATTACAATCTATTAAGGATTAACATCTCTGTCAAAATTGCAATCCCTCTTTTTGGTTATAATCTCCAAGTCTAGATCTCGTCACAAAATGGTTCGAAGCCTTTTGCAAGAATGACAACAAGATTATGAAAAAATTGATTGTATCCCTTATTGATTTGCTCATCATATCACATACATCGGAATTCAAATGAAACCTATGTCCATTCAAATCCAATTTGAGCAAAATTCATCTGAAAAAGTCATATGCGCTAATTTGCTGATGCAACCCTCACAAATATTGAGCCATTTTAGATTAGTCTAAAATGCTTGTTCTCACAATGTAACGTATCCCTACCCGTCAAACATGATTTTACAATAAATGAATACAGATTTCCTGACATTTGCCCTCTAAATTTCCTAACCCTCAGTCATTAGTCATTTTACCCAAATTGATGTTAAATAAATTAGCATCATGGTTGTGAACATCATAGTTGTAAACATTATTAAAATAAATAGATTTTTATGTAAATATAATCAATCAATTCAATTCAATCACTTGTTTAATCTAGTCCACTCTGTGTTTGTGTATTGGTATTGGTATTGGTATAATAGCTGTTGAGGGTATTTATTTAAATTATCATGTTTGGTGATGAAATAAATAATGATATGATTGATCATAGTTGTTGATTCCTGTTGACCCTGTGTTTGTTATCTGTTTGTTGTTGTTGTTTGATAATGTGAAATTACAATACCATTCACTCATATATCTTTTGTGTATCGATATGATATGAATGCTATAAATATATAAAATAATAATAAATGATGCTAAATGGTTGTGGGTATGTATTTATATAAATTATTATTTCTATTTGTAAACTAGTTTATTGAGAAAGGCCTTTTTCAACTCTAACAGCATAAACGTCTTTCCATAATTTCTACAGTGGTGTAATGATAGAATAGTTAGTATACTGATCATCATCTTCATCATTATATCATCATCATTGCTCTATCTTTTATTATTATCTTATATGATGTTCATCATTATCATGTTGCTGGTTCATTGCAATAGATAGATATTAGTATCTGTATACATACACCTTTGTTGGTAACTTCAAAAGCAGTATCGACAATACCGTGAACAGAGGTTTCAAAAACAAAAGCAGTGATGATAACACCAGCCATCCAAGTAGAGTTTCTCTTGGTGACGAGATTGTACATAGTGTTGGCAAAAGACATCTTTATTGTATATATGTATGTGTATGCGATATTTAATATAAGTCGAAAATAGAAAAAAAAAAAAACAACCCTCCACAGCAAAAATCCTCATACAAAATTCCTCATGCAAAATTAAGCAGAGAAAAACACCTCCCACATAAAATCAATTGATGCCGCCATGTGTTTTGTGTAAAAATTTTTTTTTCAAATTTTTTGATACATAAAAATTACACAGTTGGGGTGCGTGTGGTGTGCGCCTCATAAAAACTTTTTTTTATCCTCTCTCCAAAACTGCACTCTCCCCTTTTTTTATATTAATTTTTGATCTCACTCCTCACCCACCCTTTTGGTTTTTTTTTTTTTTTTTTTTTTTTTTTTTTTAATTTTTATTTTATTTTATTTTCACCTGACGGCCATCATCACATTCTAAACAATTAACAACACCCATCCATCCATCAATAATTATCTAACACCACCCCAACAGTTATTATCATTATTGTATATTTCACCTTCACCACCTCCTCACCCACCCACCTGTATATATAACACCACATCCCAAAACATCGTGTAAAGTTTAGATAGATCAACAACAACAAACTTGACACTCCACTCACTCAGTATTATAACAACATCAACATCAACATCATATCGATATTTATTATAAAAATTAAATAAAATGGGTAAGTTTCCTAACTAAAGGAATTGAATAGGGAAAGGAAGGGAAAAGAAAAGAAGAAAGGAAAAAAAACACAAATATCTGAATACCACCATCAATCACAGTGACAGAGACAGCAACAGCACAGGAGACATACTTTCATATGCACAGATATAGATATATTTGGGATAAAGATAGATTTAGGTTTTATTTAGATATTTGAGTTTTGTTTATTTCTTTTTTTTTTTTTTTTTTTCCTTTTTTTTTTTTCTTATTTTCTTTTTTTTTGATGTGAGTTTTTTTTTTTTACTATTTGAAGTTGAAAATAGGCTAGATTTTGATTTCTAATATATCTCTTTATTACCACCAAACAACAACACAACAACTACAACAACTATACATATAACAGCATCTATGAATGAATCAGACGATTGTCATCCAATTGTAATCTTAATTGATGAATTAAAAAATGAGGATATGCAAATTAGATTAAACTCTATTAGAAAATTACAATCAATTGCTAAAGCTTTAGGTCCAGATCGTACTCGTACTGAACTTATTCCATATCTACAAGGTATTTATTTATTTATTTACTTATTCCTCTCTATTGGTAATACTAGTGGTTGTAGTATTAAGAGTAGAGTAAGAGTAGCAATATGTCCTAAATATAATAGTCTTACTAACAATACATATGCACATATACATAAACATATAAACAATAGACTCTGTACTTGAAGATGAAGATGAAGTTTTAGTTGCTTTATCAGAGGAATTAGGCAAATTAACAGATTTTGTTGGTGGACCAGAGCATTCAGTATTCTTATTACCACCACTTCAAATTTTAGCAGGAGCTGAAGAATTGGTTGTCAGAGATAAAGCAGTTGAATCTTTAAATAAAATAGCAGCAGAAATACCAAATTCAGCATTTGAAGAAAGTTTTCTTCCTTTACTTTTCACCTTATCCAAGGCTGATTGGTTCACCTCTCGTATCTCTGCTTGTGGACTCTTTACAGTATCCTATCCAAGATCAAATCCAGAGATGAAGAAATCACTCAGAAAGACATTCACTGGTTTATGTCATGATGATACACCAATGGTTAGAAGAGCTGCTGCCACTAATTTAGGTGTATGTATTTGTATACTATAGATGTATGTTGGTAATCCTCACTATTATATACTAATCTATCTATATCTACTATAACAACAATAATAGAACTTTTCAAAACAAATTGAAAAAGAATCAATCAAGACTGAGATCCTTCCATTATTCCAATCTTTATCTACAGATGAACAAGATTCTGTTCGTTTATTAGGTGTTGAGAACTGTGCATTATTAGGATCAATGTTGACTCTTGAAGAAAATATTAATCTTATTTTACCAACTATTAAATCTAGCTCTCAAGATAAATCTTGGAGAGTTCGTTATATGGTAGCTCGTCTCTTTAAAGAAGTATGTATTCATCAGTATTAACACAATCTCTCTATCACATGTGATATGATATGATATTAACACATTGTTTAACATTATAGTTATGTGATTCAATGGGACCAGAAATTACTAAAACTGAATTAGTACAAGCATTTGTTAAATTACTCAAAGACACAGAAGCTGAAGTACGTACTGAAGCTACACTTAGAATTGCTGATGTATGTTCACTTTTACCAAAGGAAATGAATATCAAAAACATTCTTCCATGTATTAAAGATTTAGTTACAGATTCATCCCAACACGTCAGAGCAGCTCTTGCTCAAGTGATCATGTCTTTGGCCCCTATTTTCGGCAAAGAAGACACACTTGAACATTTGTTGGAATTGTTTTTACAACTCTTAAAGGATGATTTCCCCGACGTCAGATTAAACATAATCTCCAAATTAGATCAAGTCAGCAAAGTCATTGGCATCGAGATGTTGTCTCAATCTTTGTTACCAGCTATTGTCGAATTGGCTGAAGATCATCAATGGAGAGTCAGATTGGCAATCATTGATTACATCCCCTTGTTGGCATCTCAACTCGGTGTCGAGTTTTTTGATGAAAAACTTGGCAACTTGTGCATGACTTGGTTGGGTGATCCCGTATTTTCCATTCGTGAGGCTGCCACCAACAACTTGAAGAAATTGACAGAGGTATTTGGTGTCGATTGGGCAAAGAACAATATCATTCCCAAGGTTTTATCGTTACACACCCATCCAAACTATCTCTACCGTATGACCACCCTCTTTGCAATCAGTGTCTTATCCACCGTTGTTGGCAGTGATGTTATCGCCAGTTCGATGGTCCCATTATTGGCTAAATTGGTCACTGACAAGGTACCAAACATTAGATTCAATGTTGCCAAAACTTTCCAAACTGTTATTCCATTACTTGACAGTACCGTCGTTCAATCAAGAGTTAAACCATTATTAATTAAACTCCAAGAAGATTATGATAAAGATGTAAAATTCTATGCAACTCAAGCTCTTCAATTATGTTAATATTGTCAACAACAACAACAACAAACAACAACAAATTAATTAATTACATAAAATCAATTTCAATAATAACGCCATTCTTTTCTGTTATATATATGATCTATTATTTTAATTTATTGGAATCGGTCAATCATCAATCATCAATCAATACTCAACACTTGTATCCTAAACTCAAAAATCTAAAATCAAAAATTTTTTAAAAAAAAAGAAATAGAAAACTCCACAACTTAAAGTTTGGTGTTGTTCCCTCCTCCCTTTATACTATTATTCTATATTAAAAATAAATTTAAAATATTCAAAAAAACAAGTCTAATTTACTCGTTTATTGTTTTAATAATAAAGTCTTAATATTTTCTAAAATGGTAGTTGTTTCAGGTTCAAGAGTGGAATTTGATTTGTTGACAATGGCCTTGACAACCTCTTGATGAAGAGTATTTAATTGATCTTTTAATACTTGATCAGTTTCTTCGTCTTGACAAATGACAGAGACGAGTGAGCCAATGGATCTGGGTGGTGCATAGACATAGTGATTCTTTAGTTTAATGTAAAAGAGATTGACAATGATTTGGAATTGATTGCCAAAATCTTGTTCGTGTGCCAATTGTTCCTTGAGTTCTTTTTCATGATTGTCTAGTAATGCTCTCTCGGATTTCTTGTCCAATTGCTTGAGTTTGATTTGAGAGTGGGTGCAAACAGTGTCTAGAGTGTCTTGGAATTCTTCAATTGAGGATTTAGAGAGTGAGGCAAAAAGTTTGTCCAACGATTTGGATACTTGGGAGGGAAGTGACTGGAGTACGGCTGATCTTTGGGCTGGGGTTTCAATAGAGCTAAATTCAACCATATGGTAGTTGGCATTGATTTCTACCAATAGGTTGGCAATGTTTGTACAAACAGTTTTCAATAAATGTTTGGTGAGATTGGGCAAAGACTTTTCATCATCCATTTCTTGCATACCATTTTTAAACAATTGGTAATTGGCATAGAGGGTGTTGAGTTGGGTTGAAAGTTGTTGTTGTTGTTGTTTTCTTGATTTCATTGTTTCATTTTCCAATTTTTCACGAGCCTCTTTAACCATATTCTCCCAGGCTTGGTTGACTTTGGGTCTAAGGTATTGAGATAGGGATTGAATGAGTTCCTCTTCCATACTTTCATACCATTTTGATAAAAGTTGAATAATTTCTTGTAAATGATCAACTTTTTTTTGTTGTTGTTGTTGATTCTTTCCACCTTTTTTGTTTGGTTGATCATCATCATCACTGTCATCATTTTTTTTCTTGTTTCCACCTTTTTTCTTATTTCCACCTTTTTTGGTTGGTTTAATATCTTCGTCACTATCGTCAAGGTCTCCTGGAGCTCCTTGTTTACTTTTGCCTCCTTTTTTATTTGATGTAGCCTTGGTGGGTGGTGAGCTAATTTCATTGATATCTTTGACAGAATCTTTGGATACGGCAAGATTTTCCATCGCCTTTTGTTGTTTTTCCAATTTGTCTTGAATAGACTGTTGTAAAAGAGTAAAACAACGATCAATAAATGTTGTGCTCACGACAAAGTATTCATTCAAAACAATTGCCTTTTCTGGTGTGCATTTCATGTTTGGACACTCTTTGATCACCATTTCCATGTCTTTGTTGGAGAGGGGTGGTGGGACAAGTGGAGATACGTCGAGCCAGCCGATATTGTCAATGATTTCAGTGATAGAGTCGTCGACTTTGTCCACGACCAATTGGTCGATAAAGCAGGTCGAGAGTGCAACTCCATTTTTGAAGGTTTGTTTGAGATAGGCCTTGGGATCGTGGATTTGGAGCTTGGTGAGCGATTCATAGGCGATATAAGAGTTTTGATTAAAGAATGATTCAATCCATTTGGATCTGGATTGCGAAAAGATGCTGGGGATGTACTCGGCCGAAGATCCCTTGCCTTGGATGATGCCGTTGATACGTTTGGCGGCAATGAGCTCTTGAAGTTGGCCAAATGCCATACGCTCGTTGAGTTGGTAGTCGCCGCTTTGGTACTGACGCACAAGATGGGCAATGATGATGGGCTGGGTCACTGACGAAAAGAGTCCCATCACCTTGTGCTTGTGACGATCAATGTGGGCCTGTGTGTAGAGTGTCTCAGATGCGTCAAACACTGCGTGGATGAGACGTCCAAGACGGGGGTTGATGGCCGATGTCAACAAATCAACCTCCAAGTCAAAACGAAGTGATAGATCGTTGATGTGCAATTTACCCACCTCTTGTAGCTGTTCTTGGATCTCCTCGACCACCGAGTCGAGATAATAGGTGGTCATGATCTCGCCGTGATAGATTTGAATCGATTTATCCTTTTTGATAATCTTGTTTACACAGTCTGTGATATGAGAAATGTCAATGTTGAGCAGTGGTTGCAAATCGGTGATGTTGACACGACCACCACTTCTCAGTATTTCATCTTTGATCTCCAATTCCAACTGCTTGGGTGTGATGTATTCCTTGCCATTGAGTGTGTGGATAATGTCAATCATCTTTAATTCCAACATTTTTACGATAATCTCTATACAATTTCTTTCACTGAGCTTTTGAGCACTCTGCTCCTTTTGAATAGAGTATAGTTTTTGTCTTAATTTTTCCTGTTGTAATATTCAACATATCTGGTATTAATAGAAAGTATTATAAATGATTGTTATCATCATTGTTCTTACAAGTTCTTCCATTTTATGTGTTGTTTATTATTTGATAGGCAAACAAATATAAATGAGTGATGATAAAAGTTCAAGAAAATAAAATTTGTTTTTAATTTATCATTTCAAAAGAGGATGTTGAGATTTATTATTTTTATCCATGATTTTACTTGGAATTTTTAGAATTTTATTTGAAAACTGAGGGTTTTATCTGGAATTTTATAAATAAGAAAAATTTATTTCAAAAATTTATAATTATAAGTAATTAAACATAAGCCCAGATAGCTCAGTCGGTAGAGCGCAAGGCTTTTAACCTTGTGGTCGGGGGTTCGAGCCCCCCTTTGGGCGAAACATTTTTATAGAAATTACTCGTTTATCGGGTTTCCTTTGTCGGGAGTCTCCATTAATAAAATATGTTTTTATAACAATGACTAAGGTCGTTGGTATTAAAGGTTGGAATGAATGATGAATACACAAGTGAGACGAAATACACTAAATGAATACAAAACTGAATCCTCTAATAATCTAATTGAGAAAAATTTATATAATGCTATGTATCTTTATGATAAAGAATAAAACATGAAAAGTGTCCAACACCTAAAATGGCTTGATTAAAATTTGGTCCACCTTCTTGTTCTAGATAAAATAGATCATATTAATAAATTGCCAATATATATTTTTCCAAATTTTTATTTTTATAAAAAGATTTTTCCTATTTAATCAAATGATTGACCACAATTGAGTTCAAATCCCGAGATGATTAATGTTCATTTATATGGTTAATTATTCCTATTACAATGTAATAGGAATTAGTCGTGTCCCATAATATTAATCTTATATTTAATATTATATAAAAACAATAAATAAAGATCATCAGATCCAGTCGGTTTTGCGCACTCCTTCTCACCACAATGGAAGCCTTTTTGTATTTATTGTTTTATTGTCATTCATGTGTATCATATATTGGACCATAACTAAAGATAGTATCTATCTTTAGTTTCTATTAAAAATATGGATGATTTAATAAATAATGGGTTTGATCCAATTATTTGTTAAAAGGTTTTGTGACTGAAAACACACGAGGACAACCATAAACTATAAATAATAAACTGTTGAGATTTAGAATTTATATACATTAAAAAATCGACTAATGAATTCAAAGAATTCATTGGGTATTTATAGTTTTTATTGTTCTTTAAAAATAAAATTTATATATTAAACTTTGTTTTATGTTGGTCTATGAAATACAATACTGGCACTCATGAGCTCATTTGAAACCTGTTTTTCTTCACAAAATTTCCCTCACTTATCAAGAAATAAAAGTAATTGAGAGAAAAGAAAAAAGACCCCATACACTTTGAAAGATGTAATTTTTATATCTCCACAAATCAATTAAAAATTATTCATAAATGGTTATGACAAAAAAAGCAGGTCCTATTTCCACCATCCTTAGAAAATTAGGCATTGCCACATCCTAATAGGAAAGTCAAAGATTTACCAATTAACAAATCATCATTCTAACAACTATCGCTCAATTGTCAGAGTTTCTCAAGGATGCTAAGAGATGAATAATAATTTTGGATTCTTATTCATTTAAGAACTTTTAGATAATTTTCAGAATTACCACATTGAACTTGAGCCATGCATACAAGTAAGATCTCTATAATAGTGATTATCATTATTTTGATGATGAGGATTAAGATTTAGATAATGATGAATATAGTTTTTTACAAACTAAAGATATTCATCTAGATGAGATGACAATAGCAAATCAATTATCTGTAATAGATAATATTTTAAAAATATTAGCCAAATGTAACAATGAAAACCATTCTTTTAGATCAATTGTCTTATTTAATTGGTTTTTATTTGGTAGATGATGGTCAATTATTAAAAGGTGCCATTCCAAATGGTATCAAGTATTTAGATTTCCATGGCCTTTTTAATCAAAGACTCTGTAAATCAGTACCCCCAACATCTTTCAAGGTCTAGTTTTAATCAAGATTGAGGTAATATGTTAACAGATAATACATATTAAACACTTTAACTGTGTATTTATACTTCAGATATGTAAGTGTTGGTATCAACAACTTTTATTAATTATCTTTTTTGTCTTTTTCCTCAAACAAAAGTGTTTCGAGGTATAAATGATACTCGGCTTATTTTTTTTTTTTTCTATTTTTTTTTTGCGAAAAACGATGAAAAATAAGAGTTCAAAACTTTTGACACGTGTCATTGAACACACTGAGTGCCAGGTTTGAGGAAAAAAATGATCTTTTTTACCACATGTAATGTTGAAATTCAATCTTTACCTTTTGAGAGTGATCAGAAAAGAAAAATAAATTAAATAAAAATAATTAAAAAATCATTTTCGAAAAATGCAAATCTTTGAAAAAGTAAAAATATCTTGTAAAAACTTTTTCCGATCACTTCCCTAATCTTTTTTTTCTTTATAAAAATTTAACATAAAAATTAGTTGTAGTCGTCTAATGCGAATGTTTATATATATCCATACAATAGATTTATATTTTAGATTTTTATAAAAATAGAAAAATGATGTTTAGTTATATATTGTCTATAGGTGTACTATCACTCGCACTATTGTGTTGTACCAGTAATGCAAATATTCAATACAATGTGGATGTGGGTGCCAAGTGTGAGCCTTATATAGGTGATCCACCAAACAAAAGTGCTTGCAGTAAATATTTGCCATACAATTCAATCTATGTCGGCAGTGGAGATTCCCAGCAATCAATGATGAGTGGTGTCACGGGATATTTAGACCTACTTGCAGGAATTGCTGTAGAGTGTTCAAACTATCCAGAAACTTTTAGAACTCTTTGTTCATTTGTATGTGTTTTATATTTGATTTATATGAATTGGGAATATATTTATTCTAACCCTATATTATTACAAATACTAGTATTTTATTGAATGTTTATCATATACCAATACAACTAATCAACAATTGGTGGCAATTCCAGTAAGAACTTGTCAAGAAAATTGTGTAAAATCCATTTCCTTTTGTGGTGTGCAAAACTACTATAACTGCCAACAAACATTTAATAATGGGGGTAAACAATTACCAGCCTATCCACCTGGAAATAATAAAGCATCATTTGATATGACCCCATATGGATGGAATAGTACTTTTAGTCCATTGGTAATCGATTGCTACAATACAACAAACCCCAACGAGACTTTGAGTTCATCTGAAAAGGCTCCAGAGGAAATGTGTCAGAGTCCAATGGTTTATAGAAACGTAACAAAGTATGGTCGTCTTGAATCTGAAGAGGTTGGATACCGTTTCCTTACTGATGCCAGTGAGTGTTTAATCCCATGCCCTGCTCCAGTGTTTACTCGTCGTCAGTGGAGAGGATTCTATACAGTGGTAGATGTACTTTCATTCCTATCGGCAGTAGCATCATTGATTATGATTGTAACCTATGGTGTTTTAAACAAAGAGATTACAAATTATGAAAAGATTCTATTATTCCAAAACTCTTCCATTTTCTTGAGAGCCATCGGTGGTGTGATTATTGTATTTGCAGGTGGATCAGAACATGTAATGTGTAAAGATGGCAGAAATCTTACAGAAAAAGATCCAATTTGTGTTGCTAGTGGTGTGTTCTTTTATGCTTTCTCTTTTTATGCCATTCTTTGGTGGACGTTTTTAGTTTATGATTTATGGTGTATTTTAAGAAAATGTAACATTTATTATTATTATCATAAAATAGTTTATTTATTAATATTAAGCTTTATTATTATTACTAGATCGTCAATTATCAATTCGTTTCTTTTTTGCAATTTCAACCTCCCTTACAATTGCAGTGACATTTATAGCTCATTTTAAAGGTGGATGGGTGGCAGATAAAGGAAATGTTATGTATGTATTAAAATAATAGTAATAATATAAAAATATATTTCATTCATTAATATTTCTAAAAGATGTTGGATAGCAGATAATGATTACAGCTATGGTATATTTTGGGCTCCAATGGGTCTTTGTTTATTACTAGGTACCATTTGGATTATTTGGATTGCTGTAGATATTTACAAGGTAATTATTATTTAAAATAATTATTAAAATAACATTTGGATACTAATAATTTTATAATATACCAACAATAGATGGTTAGAATGACAAATGCAGACTCGGAACTTGTAAAGAGATTTTTAAAAGCTCAAATGGGTCCTTTGACATATATTTTCATTTTTTATGCAACTTATTTCTATATTTTCATTTACAATCAAACCTATAGGTTTTCTTATTTGGCAATGAAGGCTGAAGGTGCCATTGCCTATATTTCTTGTATTACAAATGCTAATTTAGCGGGTGATGATCCTACCGATTGTGTTGTTGATGGCCCAAAGATTGGTGCCTATGGAGTGTTTGCAGTCACTTTGCATATATTTGGTCTCTATACATTATTTTATGCATTCAATGGTAAATTTAAACAAATTTGGAGGGATGCTATCAAGAGATACAGAGAAAATATTCGTACTTCTAAATTTATTGCTCTATTCAAAAGAGAAGACTCTCCATTTACTGTAGATTGGGGTTCATCCAACACAACTTCTGGTTCTGGTATATCCTCTGGCTTAACATCGGATGTTTCGACAATTGCTGAAAAAAAGAAAAGAACCAATAGTAAAAAGAATCTTAGAGGTTCAATTGCATTAAACGTTTTGGGTCAATCAAGTCATGATTTTAGTATTAGTATTGATGATTCCTCTTCTTCAATAATACCAAATAATGATAGTAGTATAAGTAATAATAATAATAATAATAATAATAATAATAATAATAATAATAATAATAATAATAATAATAATAATAATAATAATAATAATAATAATAATAATAATAATAATAATAATAATAATAATAATAATAATAGTAACAGCAACAATGTTGAAAATAGTACAACTAATAATAACAATGAGTTGTCAAATAATAATAATAACAATACTGAAAAGAGTAATAATAACACTCTAGTCAACCAAGATAGTTTCTTAATGAAAAATGAACAAGAAACTTCATATAGTGAGAAACTAGCTTCAAACAAAGAATCTAGTAGTAATAATAATGATTTTATTGTTGGAGATGATAAAAAAGATGTTTCACCAGAAAAAGAAACTTCTGACAATTAATCTATGCCTAATCCTTGTGTAAAAAATTATATAACTAAAAGTTGGTCATATCATAATTTGACATTACAATTTTCAATTTTATTTATTTTGGATTTAGTTTGGTAGTGAGTAATGGTATTCATTTAAATCTTTTTTCCCAATAAATACTTTCCCACTCACCAATTAGCTTGCTTTTATCTTTTTTATAATAAGAGATTTTTTGTTAAAACCCAATTGATCCTTTTGGGTAAAGATTATCTATGCAATCTTTTGTTTAGAAACTTTTTTGTGAATTCTGGGGTTTAGGTGGGTTTTTGAAATTAGATCTCTAAAAGATCTTAAAATTTTTACTTTCTATTTTAAAAATGGTGTTTAATATATGATGAATTTAATCTCGTATTTATAAAGGAATTTGTATGATGACTAATCTTGAAAAATGTTTTACAAATGAGAAATTGAAAATGTATAAAAGTCAGTCTTGGATAGTTTTCTTTTCAACCTAAAATCAAAATCAATACACTTGACTTTCTATCTAAAAAATGAAATTCTTTGTTGCTTTATTATTTGCTTTAATTGCCATTTCTGTTTCTTCAACAGCTGCTCATGACTTCCAATGTGGTGTCTACAGATGCCCAGACATGCATGCTTGTGTTTGTGATGCTGGTGTTTTCAGATGTGTCTATAGATGTGATGAAGTCATCATTACCCAAACTGTTACTAGAAGATGGGCTGATAACAATGGTCAATTACCATATGCCCAAGTTGAAGTCTCTGTCAAAAATGTTGGTCATAGAATGGTCAAAGATGTCACCATTGGAACTGTTGGTATGAACCTCAAGGACAATAATGCTATCTGGGGTATTTCTACTCAAGGTAATGATATCCATCTCCCAAGCTATGTTGATTTGGCTCCTGGTCAAACTCACCAATTCGGCTACATCAACAAAGGTAACAATGCCGCTACTCTCTATGTTAAAAATGTAAACCTCCATTAAATTGATTTTTTCAATTTTGTTGATATCAACTTAGTATCAATATCTTTTTCATTTAAATAAATAATATTATTTGTTTAAATCTACATTCTTTAAATATTAAATGTGATTTCCTTTAGATTCATTACAAATTTGTAATATATAATAGATAGTTTCTGTTTGATCGATTTATGATTTTTCAAATAGCTCAAAATTATTGTATTGCAAAATGCATTAGGTTTAAGAAACAATTCAATATCTTTTATTAAGGGTTCTGATATTACTACCAAATGTCTGTCTCAGGAAGTTTTAAAGAGATAGCAAGTAATAATAATAGATTTATAAATTGATTATTGTAGAGAGTCACTTTATTACAAAGACTATACATATTTTAATTTTCGAACACAGCCACTTGGAATGACATCATCTGATTCTAGATTGGCATTGACCAGAGTTAGATATCTGAGTGTGGGTGGAAATGTGTTTCGAGAGAGAGCGTTTCGCCAATTAAAATGGAGTTGTAGGCTTTTAATAGATGTGTTGTAAAGACATGTCATGCTAGAGGGATCCCGAACACCTATATTAAAGACCCAGATATAGAGTTTCTTGACGTTGGCTAACAGAGTGGCTAATGATGGAACAAGTGAATAAACTTTGAGAGTCTTTAGATTGTCCAATGGCTGGCATTGGTCAAATGATCCATTGAATTCAAAAATAGAGAGACTAGTAAGAGACGTTGGCAACGAGTTTGGAGGCAATATTGGTTGGACGTTAGTAATAAACTTGCCCAAGTATAGTGTCTTCAACTTGCTGGGTAGAACAAATGGATTCAATGGTTGGTTAAAAACTGCAAGATTTAAATTTGTGAGTGATGATGGCAAGACATTGATATAGAGTGGCTGATTATAGTTGTTTAAAAAAAGACTGGTCAAACCAGGCGGCAAAACATTAGGATAGAGGGGCTGATCATATTTGTATAAAGACAGAGCGGTTAAATGAGGCGGCAAGACATCTGCCTCGAGAGGTTGATTATAATATAAACACAACTTTTGTAACGATTCAGGAAGAACACCCTTCTCCAACTTGATTGGATAATCGCCAGCGATTGTCAAAGATTTGAGATGGGCAAAATGAGAGATTGGTATGCCATATCCACAAGTCAAAGACTCGAGTGTTTGGGGAATGAATGATGCATCCGGAACTATGTTGTCATCGTGTATGAACATTTCAAGTTTGGTTACATGTGCGGGCAATTTGTGTTGAGCCATTAACATACCCACTATATTTGGATCAATCTCGACGTTACAGATCCATTTGTTTGCAAACAGCCATTCAAAAGATTCTATTGAGTCAACATAAGCCTTACAGCTCTTGTACACTTTGTTGGGGGGCACTACAAACCATTTCAAGTTTTCATAGTATAAGTAGGGACTGGACTTTAATTTAGTGAGAGACTGTGGCATGATACATGGGCCTGAAAGACTATTTTGTTGAATGTCCAACTCCAACTCCTGTAGGTTAGCTGGCAGATTTGACAATAATGGTTGCACCAAAGATGGACATTCACTACTCAAATACAAATAAGTAATCGAAGATGGTAATTGCCCTGCTATGGTTATCGTATCATCTGGTGTATATATGTCTTTTTCCCTCTTTAATGAAAGTTTATGCACACCATCATGAATTTCGTTTAAATCAAAACTATCATCCCATTTTAAATCAAGATCAACTTCATTGATCACATCTCTAATGCTGTGGTCGATATCCAAGTAATCACCAGCACGACCTTTGAAAAGAATTGTGATATTGTGGTCTAGTTTATCTTGACTGCTAAACACGGACAGATCTTGGTGTTTCTCTATCAAATACTCTTTACTCACATTGATAATAAAGTTTTGACAAAATATGTTTCTAATTAATTGTCTGATATACTGATTTCTCCAAATCAGGTAAAATGATTCTGTCATCTCTTGTTAATATTCTCGATGATACCAACAACCCGTAGATCTATTGTATCATAGTATTTCTCTCTGTCTCTATTCAGAGATTGCATTTTTTTTTCAAATTTTTTTTCTTGTTTTTCTGAAAATTTTGGAAAAAACACAGAAAATAAGATATTTTACATATGTAAAAACTTTTTTGTATTTAGATAAATATTGTTCTTATGTCATTATCGATAATCAAACATATAGAATAAATTATCCAACTGAAATTAAATAAAATTAAAAATTGACACAAATGGGATAAAAATTATAAAAAGTTACTTTAGTTTCTATTAAATTTTAATAAACAATGATATTAATCATTGTTTTATTAGTACACATAGATATTAGACAAAATAAAGATAACAAATAAAGGTTATAGGGTGAGAAGGGTGCGCACACCAACTGAACTTTATTTACATTAAATTTATCTTTTATAGTTGAGCATTCAAAAACCAATTTTCTATTTAAGGATAATCCAGATATCAGATCCGTTATTAAGAGATATTGAATTATTTCCAAAAACGGTAATGCGTTTTGCATTACAAAATTAATGTAATAGGAATAAATAACCCTATTAATGAACTATAATCATCTCTGGATTTGAACTCTTTTGTGGTCTAACTGGAAAAATCTTTTATAAAAATGTTTTTACAAAATAAAAATTTGGAAAAACATTTTCATTAAGTTTTTATTCTTCATCATAAAGAAACACAGCATTATATAGATTTTTCTTATTAGATTATTAGAGGATTGAGTTTTGTGTTCATTTAGTGTATCTTGTCTCACTTGTGTATTCATCATTCATTCCAACCTTTAATACCAACGACCTTAGTCATTGTTATTAAAATGTAATGAAAACAAAGATTTATTTATGATATTATTGATGAAGATCTATCTGATCTATCACTAAGATATATCTGATCTATCACTAAGATCTACGATAAATCTATCATTTTCCAACCGACACAATTCCAGGTAAAAATTAATTAAATTAAAAATTAATTATTAAAATTTTTATATTTTATTTTTAAAATCAATAAACTATAAAAACCCAATGAATTCTTTGAATTCATTAAGTCGATTTTTAATCTATATCTTTAACTCAAAATCTCAATACCTGATTATTTATAGTTTATAACCCTGTTCCTTCAGTAACAAATCCTTTAACAAATAATAGGATAAATCCCATTATTTATTAAAAAAATTAATAAAACAAAATTTCCCGACAAAGGAATCCCGACAAAAGAAATCATTTTTTAAAAGTTTCGCCCAAAGGGGGGCTCGAACCCCCGACCACAAGGTTAAAAGCCTTGCGCTCTACCGACTGAGCTATCTGGGCTATTAGATGAAATTAGAAAAAATCGTTGATGAATTTATTATTTTTTATATTATTTGTATTTTTCCCTCTTTCTAAATTTATCAAAAAAAAAACTTGTCAGTTTTTTGAAAAATAAATCTCAACAATTATAGAGATTCAGAAAAAATCTCTGAAAAGAGATCTCAACCACGTTGAAAACTGTTCTACTACTTTTTTTTTTTTTTTTAAAAATAATTTGGTCTCAAGAGTTTGAAAATTTATTATTAATAATTCCAACAACATAATGAATTCATAATAATACAACACATATATATATTTTATATATTTATTTATTTTTATACACACAAAGATGATAACCAATAGTTTTTTTCTATTATATAAAGATAAATATATAAGAAAACAAATATTTAGTAATTTGGGAAAAAAGAGAAAAAATTATTATTTCTTTGTGAATGGTGTGCCTTTTTCAGAGTTTCAGGATTTGGGTGTGCAGGAATCACTCAATACCGATAATGTCAATGTGATCATCCCTCGCCTCAATAGTTTTATTTATGCCAGATGTTTGGAAAAGGTGCCTGATCCCTATCACCTGGATGTGACTGATTACTCGACTGTGCAACATCCTTATTCAACCTATTACAATGATTGGACGAGCAAGGGATACCAGTCGATCAAATTACCCGTTCTGTGCGGTGTTGAGTCACACGTTGTCGATTATATCCTCGCCCAGCTATTCACACTGTTTGGCACGGGCACCATTGAGCCGCTAAAGGTGGTGGAGATGTACGGTATCACGGAAAAGAGATTAAAGTTGATTGATCAATTTTCGTCCCCCTGTGACAGAAATTTATTCTCTGTGGTTTCGATACCCAACTGCATATTCAAACCGGGTGATGACCAAGTGTTTCAATTACTGGTTCAAGAAAAGAGAGTGTATATCAACACAGAGTATTACAAATATTTGTTTATGGATCCCTTTTTCCTTCAACACAGAGATCAATTTCGATTGGTAGAGGGATGGGACGATTACACATTTTTGAATCAACTATTCCAATTGATCACAGAGAAAAGAATGTTACTTGAAGGCGAATATCTGGAATTATTCAAATGGGTTATCTCAGCCTCTTCTCATTTCAATTACGATAAACTGGGTGGTTTGAAAAAGATGGTAAAGACCTCGACTCGTTTGTTTGGTGTGCATTTCCTCCTTGATAAAAATTTATTTAAAAAGCTGTTTATTGGCAATTTTGCAGCGAGTTGTATGGATTTACTCGAGTTTGTTATTCAACATTATAATCAAGAATTTGTGGATCATCTTTGTGGTACTAAAAGCGTAATCATAATATCAAATGATGAAATTTTGAAAAGATTTTTAATATATTGTTCACCAATTCCAGAGGAACATAAAAGGTTCAGGATAAATATCTCACAACAAGACAAGCAAATGTATAAAAAGTGTTTACAAGTGGCTGAGGAATTCAATACTACAGTGCAATCAAAAAACAGAGCTGGTAGTGTCAAGATTAAACCTCCTGTGATATGGTCCTCTGATATTAGACTTGATGTTGACCCTACTTTATTAAAATCAATAGAACAAGGAAATCAAGATTTTGTTTCAGAGTATTTATTCAACAATCCCAGCGTTATCCAACATATAAGCGATTTATTGATTGGCACATATAAATCCAATCAATATCAATTGTTGTATTTTTTACTAGACAAACATACTGATCATTTGGATAATGATCAAATGGATTCAATTTATTTCCGTCTGTTGAAAATGGCCTTTATGAAATTGGAAAACAATCTAGTAATGGATTTGTTTTACGATAGGATTAAATGTGAAAAATTAAAAGGCTCGGCAATCGTGCCTTACATTGGAAAAGTTTATAAATCATTGTCAAAATCAAATAGAGAAACCAAAGAAAAGGTTATAGTGCTTGTAGAGTTTATTAAAAGCAAATATATCCTACTTGGTTGTCCATTGATTGAAAATTCTAGTTTGACCACTCTCTGGGAGTTTATCTATCTTCAAGATGAAGCCTTTTTTACTCAACATTTGAATCTCAAAATTAAAGTTGATGTAATCAATTTGAAAATCTTGGTTTTAAAGTATGCATTGGATAAGGGTTCATTGGCTATTTCAAAGTATGTCATTGAAAATTCAACGCCACACCAATTGGCTACGCTCTATGATCAATATCTTATTTCCATCATATATTATCATTTGGTTAAATACAATACTCAAAATGATAAAAGTAATTCTTTTTCATCATTTAGAGTCCTATTATATTTTATGGAAAAGATGGGCTCAGTAAAAGAAGAACAAAAGTTTTTAGATACTCTTTGTTTTGTTTCAATGAATAGGGAATTTTATCTGATCAATAAGAAATTAATTAATATTCTTTTGCAACAACATAGATTTAGAATACTCTTACCAAAATCAATTCAACATGAAAATGATATGAAACAAAGATGTGAACTAAATATCCAATCACTACACAAATCCATTCACAAGGGTAAATCCAAAGCATTTCTTAAAAAAATTCAATTCTCTACCCCATTGTCTCAATTTAAAAACCATTCTTGTCAAATCAATACAAACTCATTAATATCAAGTAAAATAATTAAAGACCCATTTAACACGTATACAGATTAACATAATTAAATAATTTTAAATAAATATATTATTTATTTAACTTTGTTTATTTATTTTCCATCCAAAAACATTAAAATATAATTTATATTGAATTTGAAAGAGTTTAATTTAATAAATTAACATCTACTACCTCTACATCTTCTTGCTCTATTTCTACCAAATGAGACCGGAACTGGTATAATTGTAGTTGTTCTGGTATGGTGATGATGGAGAGGTGGGGCTGGATGGTACATTGGAGTATACATTGGTGCACCAGCAACAAAACCTGGAGCTTGACCATAAATTGGATGACCATAATGATCATATCCAATAACTGAATTCATCATAGGATTAATAAAAGCCATTTTTTATCTATTTATTAAAATAAATGAGCTTCTTTGATTTTTAGTTTAAATATTTTCATGCAAACCTTCAAAAAAAAAAAAAAAACTAAAAAAAATAATATGAATAATTTTAAGATTTGTGAAAAATTTACTTTTTTGGTAAAAACATGACTAGTAAATATAAAAGTCATGAGATTTAAATTACCATTTATTTTAAATTACCATTTTTAAAAACTATTAAAAGAAATAATATATTAACCCTAAAATGCTCAAAACCATGTCGAACCAAAATTTTTACTACTATTATTATTTTTAGTGGAGTTTATTTCCTATAATACATTTTTCTTAAATAAATTCAGAGTAGAGGTTTTTACAGGATTAAAAAAGAAATTTTATTTTAAGAAGATTCAATTCTGAAAAATATCTATTTTTAATTTATAAAAAAAATCGAAAAATGTTCAAATTGATGTTTTTTTGATGATTTAATTTACTTTTTTTTTCAAAATTAGAAATGAATGATAGTAATAATAGTTTTTTAAATCTATTTAAAAATAAATATATAAGGGATCAAATATTTTCCTATTTAAAATATCATCGAACAGGGTATTATTTATTTTACAATAGTAAAATACATCATGGCTTGGATGAATTATCTATAGTAGATATATTTAAAACAAAGAATCAGTATATTATTTTGGATGCTCTAAATAGATATAGATACACATTGGGACGTGCACCCATACCCGACCCTTACAACATAAATCCTGGCAGTGTGAGAGTGTATGGTGAGAGCGCGTATTACACAAACTACAATCATTGGATAGATAATATCCGCATTCCTTTCGATGCTCTCAGAGATTTCAACGATCAGGTCAAAGATTACATAGTGCACCAAATATTGGATCTCTTTGGAACAGAGTATGTGTGTCCTCACACCGTATTGAAAGAGTTTGGGTTTAGTCTTTCAAGAATAGAATTGTTGGATAAATATGCCACTGTTAAAAACACCTGTTTCAAGTATGCAACTCACAACTTTTTTCAAATTAATCGAGATGAAGAAGTTTTCCTATGGATGATAAAAAAACAGAGATTGTTGGTGGGGTCTTCTCAGGCAGATTTCAAGTATTTGGTGAATCAACCTTTTTTCCTCAAAAACAGAGACTCTTTTCGATTGGCAAAAGAATGGGATGATCTAAAATTTATACATTTCTTGTTGATCAAAGGTTTGGATAACCCAGAATATCAAGAGGGAGTGCTAGTGGATTTGTTTCGATGGGTCATTTCATTGTGTCCTGAATTTAATCATCAACCTTCGTTAGCAAACAAAATAAAGAAAACAACTAAAACTGGTAGATTGTATGGAATACAAGTATCGATAGACTATGAATTTTTTCAAAAATCTCTTCAAATTTGTCGATTTGCCTTTGGGTCTGTGGAATTGTTTCAATTTACAATCAAACATTTTGGAGCCCACTTGAAAAGCGTTCTTTCAAAACCACATGACATGAGAGTAACGGTGTATTTAAATAATTTTGAATTTGTAAAACTGTTTTGTCACCAAGAACCACTTTATTGGATCTCAAATCCAAAAATGTATCAAATATATATTAGTGATGATCAAAACAGTATAGCCTTACTAAAGAAACATAAGTTGGTTTATAAGATAGATGGCAGTCGACCAAATGTAACAAGTAAACAACAACAAGAATTGGATGATTTTCAAGAATTCATTCAATTACTTGACCAATATCAACCTCATTATCTCTATGACCAATTCTTTATAAACCCTCATCAGGATTATGATTATGAATACTTTATCAAAATATTGGATTCAATAGAAAACACCGACAAAGAGGCATCAATCATATGGCAGGCACTAGAGAGAGCCTACTATTACCTCTACAAAGCTACCCGAGCACAAAAACCAAATGCTATCAAAATTGTAGAGCTCATCAAAAGAAAATACTTTGAACTCGGTGAAAAGGGACACCCTCATCCACCCATCAATCATTGGAAACTCATATTCCTTCAAGACCCTCAATTCTACTCTAAACTACAATATGATTTCAAAGAACAAGACCCCATTCAATGTAAATTAATAATATTTAAAGAGTCTTTGAAAAAGAATGAAATTGGAATGCTAAAGTACATCATAGACAATCTTGACGCCGAACAACACACCGCCTTTATCAAAGAAATGCCTGGTATCATGATTGATTTCTTTAATGAAGTCAAAAGAAAACATATCATCACTCTTAAACCATTCTTTTATCTGAGCCAAGTGTTTTCCAAGCATATAGATATATTTTCAATTATTGACCAAATAGATATCGTAGAGAAAATATCGTTTGAGTCTCTAAACACAGAAATCATAAAGACAATGTTGCTCAGCAATGGTGGATTTCGTTTCTTTAAAGGCGAAAATCAAGAAAAAGAAATTGAAATTCAATCAAGAATTGAACTTTACTTTTCTAAACTTTTAAAATTGTTTCCAGATAGTAAATCCAAACAAGCAGTCTTGTTAAAGAGTTTTAAGTTTAAAGTAAATAATTAAATATTATTTATTATAAATAAATTTATAAATTTAAAAATTTATAAAAAAATTTCAAGATTTATATATTTTTTTTCAATGAAGACTGATAATGCTTTTTTATACATATTTAGAAATGTATTTTTAAATCAAATTTTATTTGAAAAGATCAAAGATAATGATAGATATACATACAACTATTACGAATTGCCCATAGATGTGTGTGTGCACAATAAGAAAGTAGATTATTTGATACACAAAATAGACCAACACAATAGGTGTCAGGGTAGTAGTGGTGACCGCGATCATGTGTGGAATTTAGGGGTGACCAAAGAATCAATCATACCATTGCTTACGGTCGCCAAACAGATCGGGTATGACAGATTTATGCGGTTTTATAATTCCCATCAAGACACATTTCGAAGATTGGTCACTGACTTGTACCATTGCAGCGATTACGAGATTTTTGTGGACGTGGCCAATGACTGCAAGGCGTTGATAAAGAATACGTCGTTCCAGCAGCTGTTCAAGTATTGCACCGATCCTCGGGTATTTAAACATTATTTGAAAGAGATGAATGTGTATTCCATTGTGTTTTCAGACTTGGATCCCAAGATATTGGCGACCAAACCGATAGAGTTTGTGAGCGTGTATCTGGAGCGCTTGAGCCAGAATCCCAATTTCGCAATACTCAACAATCCTTTGTACGACATAGACACGATACTCAATCTCGGGCGAATGGATATCGCCATCGAGTATTGCAAGTGGATGAATCCCACACGTGTGCAGTACACCAGAGGCACGAGAGCAAAGTTCCCTGTGCACAGCCTGGAAAGCAAGTACAGAATATTTGAATACTTCCACCACAACCTATTATCTCAATTCCCTCAACATCCAGTGCCCAAGCTCTATGCCATGTATTTTGATCAAAGCGTGTACAAAACATGTGCCTGTCTTGAGTTTGCCTACTCACTGTTCGGTAACAAGATGTCCATTGACATCAATCAACAAATAACGGTATTTATGTCAAAAGGCGACGAAAGAGGTCTGCAATTGTTGCATACTCTCAAAAGTGAGGGACTCGTATTAAAACTAAGGCAACCGACAGCCATCTCTGCACAACTGATGCTCTCCACTCTCCCTGCGATGACGTTGGCCGTCGAAAAACTCGGTGTCCAAACAACACGCCTGCAAATCAGTGACGATATCCATCACACCGATGTCCAATGCCTCCAATACATATACCATGTCAACCCGTCAATTGAGGTGACTCCAGATGCCACCAACCAGTTGTTTAGAAATGCCAGTCCCCAAGTAATAAAATATCTCGTGCTGGAAAAAAACTGGAAGTTTAAAGGATCAGTCCAGTATTCCCTACTCACCAACGATGACCAAGTATTTTTATTCTACCAGTCTCTCTACCAACAACAAAATCTCGAGAATCAATATAAATTTATATTTGTCGACAAAAATCTCCGCAATGAGGTACTGGTCCACTACTTTCTCACCAATCCTATACAAGAGCTTAAAGATAAAATTCTCAACACACTACACGAGAAAAAGAGGTCTCTGCCTCCATCATTTAAAAACAAACTAAATAAAAGATATTCTCTCTCTTTGTAATTTGTACTGTATTGTATCCCTATAAAACTCAAAACAAATAGATAATTTGTTTTGCATGCAGTGTCGGTTTGATCAAAAAAAAGAAAAAAAAAGAAAAAAATTTAGGGCTTTGGACTTATATGAGGAAAATTTTAACAAGGGTCCACAAAAATGCATAACACTCGAGAAAAAGAAAACTTTATAAATATTTATACATTTGATCATGGAGGATCAAAACAATAGCAGGAGTAATAATGATAATCATAGTAGTACAACAAATCATTTCTTTTCTATATTTAGAAACAAACCATTAAATCAAATGGTGATGGAAGTTATTTCAAAAAACATAAACATATCATATGATTTCTATCGATTACCATTACATCTAGTAATAGCGAATAAGAGATACGATTATCTGGTGTACAAAATAGATAAATATTTGGAATGGAGAGCAAGTAATCATGCTACCGAATGGTATCTAGAGCTGAGCAAACATGATATCAAGCCCTTGTTTAGCGTTGCACATTTGATTGGCTATGACAAGTTTATGGTCCTTTATAAAGACTTTGAATCACTTTTCGACACTGTTTTACTAAAAAACGATTACGAAATATGCTCGACTGATTTCAAGGTGTTTCAACACTTTTACAAACTCTATCAAAAAGAGTCTTTTTCAAATTTTGAAAAGTTTTTAAGCAACATCACAGAGATCACCAATGTAGAGGTATTCGAGGCTTTGATGATCAACATATCCAAACACCCCATACCCACTCTCAGAAATATTAGTAAAGAGTTTTTAATCAACCTGGATACAAAGCCTCAGCTTATTAAAGTGTTTTGTCAACTATTGGCCACATGGGTATCACCAAAATATAATTTCAACAATGATGTAAACAATCTTATCAACTTTGAATTAACGCAGCTAGCTCGAGAATACATCTACATCATTCCAAAAAACACTTACTTTGTCTGGGAGAAATTGTTTAGGCCCTATCCAAAAAGTCTAAGAAAAAAGTATGAAACATTTCAAATAATCTTTCAACATAATCCAAATTATTTCAAAACCTATGGCACAGATGGAGACAGCATCTTTAATCGATTCTATATCCCTCATGAATTATATCTAAGCTCTAGAGATTGTTTGGATTTTGCCATTGCTCGCAAAGGATCAGATTTTAAATTGGATGACACCTCACGTGTTTGGATCAGTGATGCATTTATGACCAAAGGAGATATGGATGGTGTATTATTGCTTCACAAACTAGATTTGTTTAAATTTATCTTTGATGTTGACACTACTTTGCCAATCCTCAAGTTTTGCATTGAATTTTATAACCTTAAGCTAAACACAGTCTGTGCTAGAGGCACCCAGCCATCCTTTGTTGGTGATTTCGAGTGCTATAAATATATCTATGAAAAATTCCCTAGCCTGTCCGCTAATCCATTTCTCTTTCCACACCTCGCTAAATGTAAGACTGCATCAAAGAAATTGACTCGACTACTTGTGGAAAATACAACAAAGATTAGTATACACACATTAACATTGGCCTTGCTCAATAATAATTTTCAATTATTTAAAATCCTCTGGGAAAACAAAGAAGAAAAATTTAAAGACCAAAACATTGAGTCATTAAACAGTGGATTAATGTATATATTCAATCAGCAACAAACAGATACACTGGAATACTTTCTTAAAGATCCAATATTGGCACCAATCTTAATAAAATATGTAAATGCCACAGCCTCATCAATACCTCGTTGTCAATTGGAAAAGCTAACAAAATACTATTTCCAATTGGATGTCAAGCTACTACCTTCGCAATACTCAATTTCACAATGTTTTACAAAGAATATGACCAATATTATTCTTTATAAAATTGCGACAAACAGTTACTCTGATCATCATATTAGAGTTGTGATCAACAAATCGTTAAACCTTAGCTATTTTAATCAATTTAAAAAACTTTTAACTGGAATTATAGATCACCAACCAACCATCAACGATAAATCAAAAATTATATTCATTATTTTATTTAGTTCCATAAAGAGAGGTTTAATAGACAAGCTAATTCAATTATTTTCCAACCCATATCCCTCTATTAAATTGGAAAACATTGAACAAAACTTCTTCTCGCTTTCTCCTGGAGAATTACTTTCGTTACAAAAAGATCTCGATTCTCTTTTACCTGACCAAAAGAATTACCTCATCAAGATTGGCTTTTATAAAAACCTAAACAATCAAACAAATATTTTTTCATTTAATAGTAATACTCTTGATAGTCATAATAGTAAAAAAAGAAAAGAAAATACATCTTTAAATGAATTATTTCATTTTTAAATAAACTTTTATGTTTTCTTTTTTCGAAAAAAAGACACTGCATTTTCACAGAATAAATGTAAATCTAAAAAATTTCTTGATTTTTTTTTATGATTTTTTTTGGCATTGCTCTGACCTCTTCATACAAAATTATGAACAAACACACCTTATATATAAATAATAATGGATAAAAAGACACTTTTATTCTTTTCTATCTTTAGAAACAAAGCTTTATTTGGTCTTATCAAAGATATAATTCAAAAGAATATAAGGAATACATTCAATTTCTATAAACTACCCTTACATGTGATCATTAAAAATAAGAGATATGATTATTTGGAAGAAAAGATCAATAGATATATAGAGTGGAAGAAAGATCCTTCAACAGAGTGGTATTTAGAATTAGAAGAAGTAGATATTGAACCATTATTCACTGTGGCTCATATTATTGGGTATGGTAGATTCATAGAGATCTACAATGACTTTAAATCACTCTTTGATAGAGTGCTCAAGATAAAGTATGTTGAAGTGTTTTCGTCAGATTACAATGTATTTCAATACTTTTACAAACAACAACAACGTCATAAAATCTCAACCTATAAGAGTTTAGATCAGTTTTTCAGCGATACAAGTCGAATCAACAATATTCAAGTCTTTGAATCCATGATGAATTTATCCAAAAACGCTAGGTTGACCACAGAAATTGGGATAAGAAGCTTCTTTAAAAGTTTAGATCAAAAACCAAAGGCATTTATTTTATCGTTTTTAAAAGTATTTCCAATTTGGATATCTTCTCCCACCACCTATGATCATTCATTATATGTTGGTCATATCATAGATATGCAATTAATCAATGTGGCTAAAGAGTATTGTAAAATCATACCCAAGAATCAAGTCTTTGAGACAAAGTATGTCGAACATAATCAATTTGGAGAGAGCCTAAGAAAAAAGTATTTAACATTCATCGAGTTTTTCAATCATAATCCAAAATACTTTTCCAAGTATGGAACTCAACACAAAGAAGCTTTCTGTAATCTATTTGTAACAGCGGGTACAAATTTACATAGTAGAGAATGTTTAGATTTTGCCATAAGTCTTGTTGGTAAAGGAAATTTAAAACTATTACCATTTCAATCCCAATGGATTAGCGAACAATTTATAAAAGCTGGTGATTTGGATAGTATATTATTACTACATGAGATGAAACTATTTAAAGTCCGTGCTCGAGAATTTGCCTCTACTCTTCCAGTACTCAAATTTTGTATGGAAAACTATGATCTTCAACTCACATATGTTGGCTCTACTAGGAACGAAACATTTATTGGTGGGGTAGAATACTATGAATATATATATACAAAATTCCCATCTCTGGAAACCAATCATATGATTTTGAATATGATTGCAAGTTCACCAACAGCCTCTAGCGAGGTTGCATCATTTTTTATTACCATGTTTAAAAAATATGACGCAATGCTCCTCAACATTGCTCTTTGTCTCAAGAATCTTTCAGTGTTTAAAAGTCTTTGGGCACACAAAGAATATATGCAAAAGCAACCATTTAGCGATCAGGCAATAACCAATCAAATGCATTCTGTCTTTGCCGATGAACAACAAGATTTCCTTGAATACTTTATTCAAGATCCTATCCTTTCAAAATATTTGCTTGATTATGTACAACAAAATGGCCATACCTCGATCCCTCACTCCCAATTAGAAAAGATGTCAAGATATTTCATCAAAGCAAAGATAAGGCAACCAGATCCAAAGAAAGCTATACCTCTTTGTTTCTTAAAGAAAAGAGTCAATACCCTGTTGTATGGAATCAAAACATCAAAATACTCTTGCAAACAAATACAATCCATCATTAGTAGAACTTTAAATGACAATTGTTTTGATGAGTTTTCCAGATGTCTATCTCTTATTTTAGATACTCAACCAACCACTCTAGACAAATCAATCAAACTCTTTCAAATGATATTTATGGCATCAAAGTCTGATATATTGACAAAGCTAATTGAATTCCTTCAATCAACCTATCCTCCTAGTAGCCGTAATTCACTCAAAATTGAAAATATAGACAAACATTTATTCTCAGTTACTAAAAATGATATAGACAATATAGAATTTCAAATAGGATCACTATCAATTGCACACGAAAATTATATTGCTTCAATCGGTTTCATAGAAATGTTTAAATTACAATCTCAGATGCATCAAGTTGATAAGAAATCAAAAAATAATAGTGATAATTCTACATTTGATGCCTTTGGTCACAACCCAGATGAATTATTATTTGAATTTAATGAATAAAATTTAAATATTGTATATCTGCAACTTTTTAAACTTTCTTGCATCTACAAAAAATAGAAAATATCTAGATAACAAAACAAAAGTATTAAATATAGTACATTATCTAATAATATATCTATTGATTGATGGGATTGAAAAAAGAGGACAATGTCTAAACCTTTTTTATTCTAAAGCTATTTTAGTAGAAAAGATTCATGATTGGGTCTCTTTTTTAGAGAGTGAAATTGATGTTGATTTAAACTTGTTTTACACTATGTTTAAACGGTGTGACATTTGCCACCCCACCATAAACAGTGACCAGCCATAGAACCAATAGCACATTTGAATGGGGTCTTGAGGATATTGCAAGCCCATTGGTCGTTTTCGAGCATACCTTGGATTTGTTCTTCAGTGGCTTCTTCAAGACCATCTTCTTCGATTTCAACTTCTTCGGTTTCTTCGGTGACAGAGTATGGGTTTTGTCTGCACTTTCCTTTGAACCCTATAAATTGATTATTGAGTTAACTCATAAAACTACACCTATGACACTACTTATTACAACTGATTACTAGATACATACAAACACAAGTTAAACCAGCCATAACACACATAGCGTGTGATTTGACGGTTGGACAGAAAGAGGCTTTGACGTCATCGTTGACGTCAACGGCGATGGTGGTGGCAATCAAGAGACAGATGACAATAGATAACAAGGATTTAGTATTCATGTTTAATAGTAATAATAATGGTACAAAATTTTTAAAAATAAATAGTGATGCGGCAAAACGAGCGCTTGCGTGCGACTGATCAGTGTTGGGATTCACGACCACCAGGAACTCTTTTTTTTTTAAAGAAAAAAAATAAAAAAATTTTAAAAAAAAATAAATTTGGTGTAAAAAATATCTGAGTTTGAGTTCAAACCTTTATGAATTTTCCCCAACAATTGATAATTATCCGAAGTGTGATCTCAGTTCCGAAATTTGCTCCACCACAACATTTTAATTTTATTTACCAGGGTGTTTCTAAATTTAACCAATAGTGATAAATGAAAATAAGAGTAGTCCATATTTTGCCAATTACCATTATCGGGAAAAACTAAACAAAAATATTACCCCCAACATTATACTATATTCTTTTTGAGTCAGTGCCATAAACACACACTATTTTTTTATATAAAAAAAGAAATATTGTTTTTACGAATTTCTATTTTTGTGTTGGGGTGTTGTGTTGATACGAATTTATTTTTACCATTTTTAAATGAAAAACTATAGTTTTAAGAAAATGAAAAAACTATAAATAGAGAGACAAAGATATGATTCAATATTCAAATCAACAACAATTATTTATTAACAAAACAAACAAACAATTTATTTATATATTTCAATAAAAACAAAATGTATAAAGCCATTATTTTCATAGCTATTGTTTTAGTAGCCGCCGCTTATGCCATTGGAGGTACTCCCCAATGTAGTTTAACTAACAAATGTGTCCAAGCTCATCAATGGATGAATGACGGTGTCATAAACACTCAATTCACTTGTGAAATTAAAAATATGGGATCTGGTCCAATCAAGAATGCTGATATCCGTCTCGATAACAACCAAAATCTTTACAATGTTTGGGAAATTATGACCCCAAACAATGGTTTAAGCTATGACTTCATTAAATGGAGAGAACAAAAGCCATTAGCTGTCGGTGAAGTCCACCAATGGGGTTACATTGTCAAATCTGATAAACCATTAGATGTAACAGTTTGCGAAAGAGGTTTAGTTAATCCAACCGCCTCCCCTGCTCATTAAATGTGTCTATCTATTTAAATAAATTATTTACATTTAAAAACATAGTAATAGTTTTATTCTTTTTTTTTTATTAATCAATGGATATTATCTGGTTTTTTTTTAATTTTTGACTGGAAAATATATCTTAAGAAATTGGAGTATTTGATTTTTATCAAATGAATAACAAACAAGA
>AJWJ01000115.1:0-51580 GCA_000277445.1 Polysphondylium violaceum | reverse complement strand
ACCCTGAGGGCTTATCTTTTCGTTTCAGCCCGATCAAAATTCTTTTTTTTTTTTAAATATCTCAATTATACATACACCACTAATACTCTGATACGCGCATTTCAAATAGTACAAATAATTATCTCTATAACAATGAAAGCTTTATCCATAATTGCTCTCTTACTTTGTCTTATCAATGTAATAGATATCATTAACTTTATATTTTCACTTTCATAATAAATATATTAATTTAATATTGGTAAATATAGTTTATACAATGTACAGATTTAGAAATCAATACATTTTATATTTTCACAAAATATAGAATGTTTTATTCTTTTAATACCACCACAGGTTTACCAATTAAATCACAACAAGCCCCAAAAGATAGCAATTACTATTTCTATGGTTCACTTTCAGCCAATGCTGAAAAAAATACCATTTTATTCTTGGTTCAGGATACCGAAAAACAAAAAGATGGTCTTTTGGAATACGATATTGAGGTAAGATTATTGATTTAGTTTAAATATTGTTTCTCTCTTTAACTCTAACCTCCTCTTTCAATAGGCAAACAAATTTACTCCACTTAACTTCATTGAAGATTGTTATGGTGGTTATGAATTCCCACAAGTTTGGGCATATGATGAAGCTTACAACTTTGCTGCTCTCCCAAGTAATGTAATGAACGATGAAACTGGCCAATTATCTATCTTTGTATGGAATTTTACTTCATCTGAATTGTATGTATTATATCAAACCTTTATTTTAAAACGATTGTTAATAATAGCTAAAAACTACTAGAATCACAAATACTCTTCAAACTGGTCCATTAAACCAATTTGCACCAGCTTATCCAGTAGGTTCATATGATCCAACCACTGGTAACTACTATATCGTCTATGTCCAAAATGAAAAACAATTTAACAGTGGTACCACCTTGATTGTTTATAATATGTGGACTCAACAAGTTGTGCAACAACCAGTCTATTTTGATATTTTATTCTATGCTCCAGCTGTTGATTTTGTGAATGGTCAATTGTTTTTCATGGAAACTAGTGCTTTTGGAAACTATCAAATCTATACTGTGAATGTTCAGGCCAAAACTGTCACTCTTGTATACACCATTGCAAGTGGCAAATTCAAAATTCCAGGCAATCTCACATCAATCTATGGAGCCTTAAAGAACTCTATTGTGTTGTTCTCATCCGCTACTGCTAATCACTTCACCACCTCTGTCATGGATCTCACTAGTCAAATGATCCACAGCGCTCCAGCTTATGCAAGCACCACTTTAGATATTGGTTATGAATGGATCTCTGGTGGTTTTTAAATAAATAAATATAAATTAACAAATTCTATAGAAGATCAAATATCACTCTACCCATTGTTAAATTCAACACATTCTACACAAATTCAGAAAAGTTTATCAATAGGAGGCGGTAAAAAAAAATCTGAAAAAAAAAAAGGGATTTTTTTTGGGCCTTAGGGATTCATATTCCATCAAACCTGTTATATAATTTTCATCGTCATCATCTTGATATTCATCCACACCACTTGTGTTATCTTCTCTTTTATTTTATTTAGCACTTGCACGATCTTAGAGTCTTTTGTCCACCCACATCCCATAGATTTAATTAGTAACTATGTATTTGGAGTCGCTGTTTATTTATTTATACTAATAAATGCACATTAATGTGTATAGTATAGGACAAGTGATTGGCGAGCATCAAGAGAATGACATTTTAAAATATATTTTTGAATGGTTGGGTTTAAATTAACAAACAGTGATTTTTAAATCTCAACCCGAAAAGGAATATAAACACTTCTTTATCTTCTACCTAAAAAAGATAGATGATGATCATCATTACCTATCATATATTGTAGATTTGTACAATCATTTTTCATATCATTTATAAAACATATAGAGAATCAAATGAAATTCAAACTTTACGTAAAGTTTTGAGATGAGGTGAGATTTTTTAGTATGAGTAGAAAAAAAAAAAAAAAAGTGGTATCAATGTCAATTTGTTTATTTTTACAACATCCTTTTTGGGTGGGAAACAACACACAAACTTCCATAAATAAACACACACACACAAACACACATACTCTCTGCTAAAGTTGTTTTAAAAAGTTTTTTTTTTTTTTTTTTGTTTTTTTTTTTTCAATTTCCTTCTTCAATTCATTAAATTTTAAGTATATTATTGAGGATAGAACAAAAAGATAAACTCTATTATTACTTAGCATTACATATTTATTTATCTATTTATTTATTTGGAAAAATCACCAACACCGGCCAGCAAATAAGAGTAAGTATTTATATCTCCACAACCATTTGTACACCCAACACTCGAGATAGATAGCCTCATGATGTCTTTGTAAACTCGATAGGCTTCAACATAACTCTACACCTAACAATTTCAATTATTCCAACTGCATGCATTCAACATAATCATATCATATTATAATTGGATCTCTTTTCTTGTTTTTGCAAAACTTTTTTTTCAACTTTTTTTTAAATTAATTATGTGCAAATTAAATTTTAATTTCATTTCACAAATTTATCCTTTTTTTGATAAATCATTTTTTTTTTGTTTAAATAAATTTTTTGATTAATTGAATTATATGTGTATAGAGTCGTATATCTAGACATTGTTTATATTTGTGTTGCTCTAAACAACATCATTATGATGTATCTAACTCACTTTTAATCACACCCACACCCAAACTTTAAAAACAGAATATCAATTTGATAATTACCACCAACGTTTAGTTTATTATTTTTGTATATATTAAAATACAAAGTCCAGCAAAAATACCTCAAAAATGATGATGATGTTAAATAATGAAGAGTCTGAAATAGTTAAAGACGAAAAAAGCCCATGCGAAAAACCAATTAAATTAATAGAGTTATCAGAGAAACCTAGAGTATATAGAATTCCAAATTTCCTCAGTGATGAAGAATGTACTCATTTAATAGAAAGTTCAAAAAACAAGTTGAGACCATGTAATGAAATCTCTTCTGGTGTACATAGAAGTGGCTGGGGTTTATTTATGAAAGAGGGTGAAGAGGATCACCCAATCACTCAAAATGTATTTAAAAAAATGAAATCTTTTGTAAATTTAACTGATAGTTGCGAAGTGATGCAAGTTATTAGGTATGTATAGAGCTCGTAGATTCTATACATTTATATAGATACATATCTAACATTATTAAAATTATGATTATTAGATATAATCCAGGTGAAGAAACATCATCACATTTTGATTATTTTAATCCTCTAACCACAAATGGATCAATGAAGATTGGATTATATGGTCAAAGAGTTTGTACCATTTTAATGTATTTATGTGATGTAGAAGAAGGTGGCGAGACTTCATTCCCAGAGGTTGGCGTCAAGGTTAAGCCAATCAAAGGCGATGCTGTATTATTTTATAATTGTAAACCAAATGGTGATGTTGACCCTCTATCACTCCATCAAGGTGATCCTGTAATCAAAGGCACTAAATGGATAGCTATTAAATTGATTAATCAAAAACAACAACCAAGTAACAACAACAATAAAGAGGGCTCCTGTGCACCATAATGGCAATAATAAAAGAATAATAATAATAATAATTGTATGTTGGTATTCAAGTAATTTTGGATCTAGCAATCCAATTTTTAGAAAATAACAGATAATAAATTTAAAATAGATATTTATATATAAAACCTAAAACCACTTTTTTATTTGAAATGAAATCATCCTACTAGTATCTAATAAATTTAGATTGTTGAACTTTTAAAGAACAATGGGAATTGTAATCTTTTTTTTCAAAATTGATACTATCAGTCAAACTAAACTCTTGAATTGATTCTACTACTTGAAGATTCTTGAGATTGGCAAGAAAACCAGACCACTTTTCTCTTTTTTCAAAAAATGGTAATGATCCAACAAAAAATAATCCTTTTCTTGAAGAGAAAATCATCTTTCTAATAATCTTTTCATCAGATTCAAACCAATACTTTTCATTAAATTGACATTTTTCTGTTCTAACTAAAGATACAACTGAATACTATTATTATTATTATCAAAATGATATTAGTTTCTATTGTTTTTTAAAATACTAGATATATACATTAAAATGATAGTACTGTGCTTCCTCTAAAGAGAAAACATTTACACAAATATTAAATCTTTCAAGAGTTTTCTTGATAATCATTCTTTGAGTTGGATAAGGTGAGATGATTAATATTTCCAAAGGATGAATCTTAAAGTTTTTCAATAAATGACGAACAATATTGACAGACTAAATAGTAGTTATAGTATGAGTAAAGTTGGAAATAGTAGGAATAGAGTTGTAAAAACAAAAAAGGATACATACAAAAGAAGCTTCCATATAGTTATAACAACTCTTGAAAGAATTTGGACCTTGAAATTCAAATGATTTAATATCCAATTTATCAAGACTATTAAGATTAAAAAAAGATAGGATTGGCTTTTTCTAAAGTGATAAAGATATAAATTAATATGTTAACGATATTAGATTTATATGATGACAAAAAATTCTTACAAAATCTGGTCCATCAAAATCTAAATTAATATCTTTGATATTAGGTGATAATAGATGAGAAAATAAAGTTGGAACATAAAAAGATAAAAGTCTAATTGGCTTTGCACAATTTACTCTTTTACAAAGTGGAGTTTTTAAAAAGCCTTTTAATTTTTTAGATTTGATACTAACTTGTGAATCTATATATAAAAGTATTAGTTTTTATAGTTGTGTTTGTACTCAAAATACTTACGAGGAATATCAATAATGACATCACTAAACAAAACAGCATGGCTACAAGTTGATAAGGCACCAATGGTTCTTGGCTCAATCTCTTGATTGGCATTATCTATAAAAACCCATTTAACATTTTGATTTAAAATTAATTCATTTTTTGCAAAACTTGTTGTACAAAGAATAATTTGTGCGTGATTTAAAACTAAATTAATTATTAATAATTAGAATAGTTATACTATTGATGATATGTATAAAATCTAATTACCATTTGCTTTTATATCACCAAGCAACTCTGCTCTTTCTTTAATATTCATGTAATCTTTAATTTCCATATACTTGGGATCAAGTTTAATATAATGATCAAGTGAAATCAACTCTTGATCCTTTGGTATCATATAATCTTCCTCGATTTGATCATAAACTCTAACGATATTTAAATGAGTAGATTCTAAATTTTGTACACATCTACTAGTTGAATCCTATAAATGAATATGTATTAGTATATACTAATATATAATAGTAGTAGCTATAAAAAGATATAATTACAAGACTATTGTTATTTGGACCACAAATTAATAGCTTAACATTTAAATAAGTGACAACAAAATGAGAGATGATTGCCAATAAAGTTGTTTTACCAGAACCTGGTTCGCCCTCAACCATTGTGAATGGATTAAAGATTGAACTAAAGAGTGCATTCTCTTGAGATTGATTTAAATTATACTTTTGTTTGATTTGAAAAAGAGAATTCGAAATTTCAAAATCATTACCACCAACAATGACATTATCATTAACTACACCAGTACTAGAGTCTACTGCAACAGAGGAAAAGAGTTGATTTTCTCCAGAGATTGAATCTGATGGATTCCATGTATTCAATACAATCTCTTGAATGGTGTTACAAGAGGACTCCGAGTAACCCTTTTTGGAACAAAACTGCTGGATGCCATTCAAGAGCTCTTTGTTTGCAGTATCTCTAAAGATAATTTCAATATAGTAGGGGAATCTAGGAGATATTTTTTCAATCTTTGCAGGGAATCTAATCATAATCTTGTCTGGATTCTTTTCGCCATTGTCAACTTTGGAAATAACAGAATGAATAGAGAATGATTGATTTCTATCATCACCTGGAAACTTTAAACAGATAAAGTCACCTCTAGAGAATACAATGTTTGACGAGACAGAGGCAAATGGGATTTCAAGTGTACCAATATACTTTTTTTTCTTTTTACTCCAAGAGATATTTCCATTATATGCAAAAACTGATGATCCATTCGGAATTACTTTGGACAATGAACTGGCATCAATGATGGATGTCCAGAAATCTTGATAATGAGATATAGTTTCAAACTTTATATTTTTTATACTACCACCACCAACTTCACCAATTGGTTTGTTTGAGTGTAAAAATAAATCTGAATTCTTTTTATGTTCACATGTAAAACTAGGAGAGGATTGAACAAAATAAAAGAGTAGAGGTAAAAATTTTGGAATCAAACAGTTATTGCTACTACCACTATCATTTGATAAATGAATTTGAATTGTATCATACTCTTTCATCATTATAGTTGTATCACCCAATTTTGATTTTACAATAGAATTTGAATGAAATGGTGTTTGGTAGGGGTGTTGTAATAATTGATTGTGTTGATTGGCTGGTAAACAATTGATTAAACAATGATGATTGGGAATCGTGACCAAGAGCGAACCTTGATAATATTCAATATTACATTCTTTGTAGAGGTCATCAAGATTAATTGTAAATGTTTCCAAAACTTCTTTACACCAAAACGAAACAATACCCTCTTGAGTGATCTTTGTTAGCAAACAATTGGTTGTAATAATTTTAGACTTTAGAATAAAAGAAATACAAATCTTTTGAAAACTTTTAACCAAACTATGATATGACAAGAATCTTGATTGAATATGATTTGCCAATGATGAAACTGAATCAAAATTTGATGGTAAAATTGATATTATATCCAAAGTATTATTATCATTATTACTACTATTATTATCATTACTAAATTTGACCAATTGTAAAACTCTTTGATTATAAAGATCACCATATCTTTTAAGGGGTTCAGTAAACTCTGATATATAGAAATTTGGACCACTATGGTCATTTGAATAGAAATCTACACAAAGATTTGGATCCATAAGAGAAATGTAATAAGAGTACAAAAGAGAGGATTTAGTTTTTGAAAAAGAATCTTGTTCACCAACGCCTCCGCTGCGATTGATTGGATTATCAACCAGATGTTTGTTTTGTGAGTTGGAATTACTTTTACAAAGTTTGTAAACCAAAAGATTAGACGACGATTGACGATCAATACCCTTGGTGAGAATATAATTACACAAAGACAAGAGTCCAGTTACAATTTCATAGGATTTAAGTAAAGAAACATTCTTTATAAAAGATGGAAGAGGAGTCTTGTACATGTTGTTGTGAGAGAATTCAATATCAACATTTGAAAGATATGATGTAGAATTGAGAGTATTTGGAAAAGAGCACCTTTGAAGAGCCTTTATCGAGGAAATAATGTTTTCAGAGGGAAAAAAGGAATCCTTTTTACTGACAGAAGAGGTTTTTTCATTGAAAATGTCTTGAACTTCAGAGAATGAAAGACTACAACAAGATTTAATGATGGATTGATAAACTTTGGGCTTTGAATTTTCATCCCCAAATGTTATTTCAAAAGTAATTGTTTTTCTCTCTTTACCAAGCGATAGAGAAAGGTTCTCTTTAACCAAATTATTTGGAAGTATATTTAAAGTTTCAATTCCTAAATTCATTTGAAAAGATTTTTCTATACAATTATTATCAATACTTGATTTTGGTTTAACAATATCTAATAAATCAACTATATGAATATAAATCTATTTGTATTTATATAATATTAGATATAACTATAAAATGATAAATTGATATTTTTTGAAATATACCTTTAAACTATTATTTGGTAATTGAGTTATTGAAAACGCATTGGAGATTGAATCAAAACCATCACTACTTGAAATTGAAAAAGTTAATAAATCTGTTAAATCTTGTCTAACAGAATTTGAATCATCATTTAAAATTACATCTTCTTGAATTGATTGAGTCAATTTATTTGTAATTTTAAATACCTATAGGTAATTACAAAAGTTAATATCTTTAATGATAAAACAACATTTCTTAATACAAACACATACATTAAAGTCTCTTAAAAAATCATTTGTAAAAGGATGATAATTTTGAATTGAACCAATAGGGAAAGGAGTATTTGGATTCCAATGTTCAATTTTAATATCAAAGACTATACTACTTGATAAATTAATTTTTGGAGGTATATTTGAAATTGGAATCAAAATACCAAATAAAGTAGAGTCTGAAAAAGGTGTAAATAAGATATGGTGATCATATTTTTGAAGGAATTTACAAGCAAAAGAGTTTACATGATTCTGTGGATCTAAAATTCCTATTACTCTACCATATCTGATTAGATTTATTTGTTGTTGGGATTGTGGTTGTTGTTCTCCTCTAATAAAACCAAGATTACTAAATTCTTTTTGCAACATAATATCAGTCTCTGGTTTTAATATTAATTCTACAGCGACAATATCACCCTCTAAAGATCTATTTCTACTATAGTAACCATCTATTAAAATCTCTAGAGTTGAATTGAAAACTTTAACAATTGAAAGAAATGGGTCTTTTTTATCAACTTGAATTTTACCATATTGAAGTGAATGATTCTATTGTAAAAAAAGTATTAATAACTATACACATATTACTATGGCTTTATAAATAAAGTATACATACATTTATACCTGAATTAATATCTATAATACTAAAATAATCTTTATAATATTTACATGCACTAAAGTCATGATTCTCTTTTAAATTTTCAAATGAAGTTAAAAGATTATTATTTGAAATCTTTGGAATAGAACATAAACTAAAATCTAAATCCTCTGCTTTGAACTCTGATTTAAAAATTGAAGTAGTTGTTGTGGTTGTAGTTGTTGTAGTGTTGTTTGTAGTTGGTTGACTATTATTAATAATAGATTTATTATTATTGTGATTCTTATTTGAAAAAGATGGTTGATTAATATTACCACCACTGTTGCTATTAAAATTATTACTACTATTAATGTTAATATTACTGTTGTGAATATTATTATTGTGGCTATGGTTATGAACTTTTTGTGTATTAAACTTTGCTGTATTGGTAATGCTTCTAATATCATCAAGTCCATGAGCAAATGCACACCATCTTCCTTTTTTACATGCACGATTTGAAAGATAATCATTACACATCTTAGTTTTGTATATAGTTGGATGATACATTATTTCAACATCATTATGAGAATATGTACACTATATATATGAAAACTTGTCAATACACTTTTCTATATTAAAATTAATCATATATATTTACATTTGGATGAGAACATTTAGTTTGACAAGGAGAATGAGAATACAACAATTGTCCTCCTTCATCAAATGGAGGTCTTCTATACTCTTCTTTTTTATGATAATAAAAACTATTTTATATATTGTTGGAAACAATTAGAATTTAAAAACAATCTAGCTATTAAATTAATAACAATAAAAATAATTACCAATCTCTATCTTTGGTACATTCAATTTTTTTTGCAACTGAATGACATTCTACAGTTTTATATCCACCAGTATATTTTAAATGAAGCTCCTCTATTGAAAGGGGTTTCTTATAACCACTTCCAGGTGATTTTATTTTTTTGGCATTATTGTTATTGTTGGTTGATGGTGATAAAGTTGGTTTAGAGATAGAACGATTTATTGATGACGAAGATAATGACAATGGTGATCGTGATGGTGATGATAACGACAATGGTGGTGTTGGAAGTGGTAAAGGTAGAGGAATATGTGACGGTGAATTTATTGGTGATACAATATGAAAATGATTTGAAAGATTAGATGGCGAGGCCATCAGAGGAATAGGAGATATAATATTAGCAGTATTGTTATTTTTATTGGTATTGGTATTGTTATTTATCATTCTTTAACAATACACAATTATGAGACAACATATATATAAAATTCTATTCACTAGTGGATAAAGAAATAACACAAAAGACGTGATGATAAAGCATTTATTCACAACAAACTTTATATTTATAATTTAATTTCCAATCTACTGTTTATAAATATATATACAGAAAATATCAATTTATTAATAATATGATTAAATTGGTAATAACCATTTTGTAAATGATTGCTAGGTCTGATCACCTATTAAGGTCATTCTGTTAACTTATTATTTCTGATTTGGGACTTTGTTTGCTGTAAACTAAAATTTCACAAAACACATATATGCAAAACTTTTGCACCCACACAAACTAAACTATGAGATCAGTCTTTTTATATATTGTGCTTGATATAGATACAACATATCCTTATCGATAAAATTTATAATATAAAATTTTAAAAAAGTGCTTATGTTTACCACTTTTCATTGCACCCACACATCATAATAAAAATCCTCTCTTCTTAAAAAACTAAAATTTTCGTACTTCAAAAAACTTTCTGTCATAAGAAAAAAAAAAAATAAATCGTGAAAAAAAAAAGAAAAAAAAAATAAATACTTCATTTTTTGATCATATAACAACAAATATATAACAAAATGAGACAAGAACCACTCGCTTCATATTTACGTACCCAAGGTAAAATCTACTGGCCATTCCTCATCGGTGTTGGTGTCTGGGGTGCTCTCATCAGCAAGATGTACGCTGGTATTACTGGTATGTAAAAGTTTATATATCTATATCGATCTATGACAATATCTGCATGATATACAATTTTATTAACATACATACTATTTACAATTACAGAGGAAGATAAAAAGAATTCTTGTATGATATCTATTATATTTATTTAGGATTACAATACAGCACACAACATATAACAATAACTGAGTTTTCATTCATTTTATCATGTCATAAGTTTTAGTAGTAATGATAATAACATAGCTTTATGAAACACTTGTAGCATATAATATGATATAATATAACAAATCGCTAATGATAACCCAGATGTGTTGTTTTGTGTGATATTGTATTTTATCGCATATTATCTTTGATACTAATATATCCCTTTTTCACACTATCTATAGACTATTGGAAGAAAATTGAAGCTAAACTTCACCCACAATCTCACGGAGGTAGCCACGGTCATCATTAAATAATTATTTAAATAGAAACCTATCTTAAACAACGATATTTGTAATCATTATTTGTTTGTTGTTGTCAACAACAAAAGCAACAACAATACAAACCACAACACACCTTCACCTCAGATATATAAGTTCTCATCATTTTTATTTTATAATCAATTGTGATGATCAACACAACATAATGATTACATTTGGTAATAATAACAATAAAAAAAAAATATATATGTAAATCAAAAACATAATTGTACTGTCTTTCTCTTTTAAAATGTCAAGCAACTCAAAGTGATCAATTATATAATGATGAGGAATTGGTTTAATAACTTTATTGTTACTACTATTATTTACAAGTAAAAAAGGATACATATTATCTATATGTTCTTTTTTTGCATATATATCTTTTTTTTTTTTTGTTTTTTTTTTTTTCTTTTCTCCTGCTCTTTCTTCTTTCCACCTGAATTGGTGTTGATGTATAAGATATTATATCTAGATGTTATTTGAAATGAGTAAATTAAAACACTGTTTAAACACTACGCTGCTGAAACAAACCCATCCTGCTTTGAGATTACGCATAGTAAATAAATATACGCGAAATGAATGACGGTGATTTAGTTATAAAGTAGCAGCTAGACCAGAGACAACTATTAGAGCTAAAAATAAAAGACAAATGGTTACCCAATAACCCGTGGTTTTTGTTTCTCTAGCCAATGAAATAACACTTCTTGTTGCATTTGATAATCTAGCCGATGTAGAGTCTACATGTACATCCAACTCATCCAACATCCTACTATGATCCTCTGCTGTTTTGCCAATCTCTATAGCCATCTCTTTTGTTCTCCCGATACTGTGCGACAACGAGTCCAAGTGTTTGTCTTGGTCATCCATTGTTTTCTTTTGACCGTCTAAAATCTCTCTGTTTGACATATTTGAATAAGCCGATTGATCTCTACCTCCACCCCATTTCCTTGAACTAGTCCCTATGCCGTCATTGTCAAACAATGCATTTCTGTTGTTGTTGTTGTTATTGTAATTGTTTTTGTTTTCAATGGGAATGTTGGGGTTAGTCTATCTAATTTATCGACTATTACTAAGCCACAATAATTACCTTGCATTGTCTGATAGATAAGGACTTGCTGGGTTGGGTCTATTATTATTATTATTACTCATTATGTATCTATATTGAAATGATTAGTTTTTTTGAAAAGATAATAAAATCGAATAAAATTTAAAATTAAAAAAAAAAAAAAAGTTTAGAAAGGGGGGTGAGAAGTTGTTGAAAAAGTAAAACTCTCAATATTTCAGGAAGCTGTATGATTTCCCATCATTCTATGGCCAACTACGTATGATTTAATTTATTGAAAGAGTATTCATTGATTACAATTCCTTGATAATCTTTTTTCTATGTTTAAAATAATAGTGCTGATCAGCAATGAGTTGAGCCTATAGAAATATCATTTTATTGCACAATTGATGAACCAATATCTTTACTTCACTCTATCACTCTCTTGCTACTCTTTGGATATTAACGTTCTTTTTTTAATTTAGTTTAAATCTCATCAAGATTTTAAATGCTCAAACAAGTAACGTTAAAAAAAGTCAAAACTATAAAAAACAGCAAACATCACCACACAACCACCCCCAGAGGAAGGGATGACAAAGCGAGTTTTTTTCAAAATTTTTAGAAAAAAAAAAAAAATTTGTTCAAACTAAAAAAAGGCGCTTGTGTGTTTATTTTTAATATTGCATAAACTTTATACAACATATAAAAACTAAAGATGGTAAGTCGCAAATACAGAAAGAAAAAGTTATTTACATATATACTAATCAATCACACACACACAGACTAGACAATTAAGACAAAAATCTGAAAAATATCAATCCAACATTGAAAAGAGAGGTCTTGTTCACCCAAAAAAGAAGGAAGAAGGTTTAAACATTAACCCATACGTTTTAGCTTTTATTGTTTTTGTCGTTGTTGGTTCATGTATGTATACTTATTATTTTAGCTATTTACACCAAATGAGGTGATCATCATCGTCGCGCCAAATTTATTTATATTAATCATTTTCTTTTCATTTTTTAGCCCTTTTACAAATCTTCAAAGGTCAATAAACAATCATCAACCAATTCAACGCAAATCACATCAATTCAAACACTAGATCTGTATATTTGGATTTAGTTTATTTTTGCCATGATCTCCTTTTTTAATTTTGTAAAATAAACAACTATATAAAACATTTATAACCATACCTTTCTCTTTCTATCTCTATTCCTTTATCCCATGACTCACTGATACCTGTATTTGGGTACTATGAAAATCAAATAATGACGACCAAATACTATCATAATCAATTGGTGTAAGTATTTGGTTAAATTCAAGCTTCATTAAATTTGCTTGTCAACAAAAGATTATACTCATGAAATGATTCAACTTGACCATTAATCATTATATTAGTATAATATTTTGCCAAACTCCCAATGCTATGAGCTTCTCATCATATGCAAAAAACAAATCAATGAGAAGGCTTTTTTTTTTATTATTTTTTTTTTTTTTTGATTTTTTTTAGTTTCTGAAAAATAAACGAGTGATTTCGAAATCATTTCAGCAGTTTCGATATTATAGATATAGTGTATAGAATGAATACATTAATTAAATCTACTAGCACTTTGTTGTTTGTAAAGAATGCTGGTGAATCAATGATGGTCAGAGGTATTTCAAATATGAAAAACAATGCACCAAGATCAAGAAAGACCACTATGATTTTATCAAATGGTGCCACTATCGATTTCCACACTAGTCTTCCATATGCCAAAGTATGGAGATCAGAAGTAGATATCTTTTCTGATCCACCCGTATACGTCATGTCTTCACTCAAAGATCTCAGAAAGAAGAGAAAGAAGGAATGGGAAGAAAAAATCAGAGCTTTCTACAGCGGCAGATAAACAACAGCAACAATACAATATCAACAACAACAACAATAATATTACTATTACTATTATCATTATCAATAGTAATACAAAATGTAAAGCTTCACAACCACATCATCCAACAATAACAATAACAATAGCAATCGCCAAACAATCAAACCAATCTCTTTTTTTTTGTTATTTTTTTAAATAAAAATAATACATATTATATATAACCAACATAACCTTTAATCTTTTATTTAGTAGTTGTTTCGAGTTGTACTCTTTTAATAAACTCATATAGTCCAGGTATTCTAAGTCTATTTGATAATAGTTCATAAGGATTACTAATATTACAAATTGGTTTACTATTACTATTTTCATTACTATTATTATTACTGTTGATGTTGTTGTTGTTTATATTATAGTCATTTAATCCGTTTAAACAATCTGATAATTCTAAACTAGGTTTAAACAAGAGTGTTGGATGTAGTTTTGAATACTTTGTGAAATTAATACAACCTCTGTAGGCTTGATAGTGACCATAGAGTCTGTAGAGATTGTAGGCTAAAAAGATATTGGGACCTGGTAAAATGGTGGCAGCAAATGTGATTGGTATTAACAAACTGTTTGCAATCATCCATTGACGATGATATGCCATTCTTTGACGAATAAATATCGAAGAGTATCTTTGTGCTCTTCTCAATCCTATGCTTGAGGGATAATGGATTTGAAAGCTTGTTTTGGGATGTGAATGATTGAGTTCCTCAAACACCACTTGTGTGCTAGATTTATCTTGATGGTTGAGTGGGTTCTTTGGATGCTGATGGTGATGGTGATTGTGATGATGAACTAGGATATTCTTGTCATTTAATCTTGAAAACTGTTGTAGAATCGACTCTTCGGGTGCAATTTTAGACTCCATATAGATCAACAACTGTTTGAGTTTTCCTTTAAGGCCTTGACCATCGACTGCATTATCGATCTCATTTCTAGATTCCACTGCAATCTTTTTAAGTTTATCCAACACAACAACCAATTTAGATTGTTTGGCAGGTGTTGTGCTACTAGTGGAACTGTTGTTGTTGTCTATCGAGAATCCCTTGTTGAAGTATTCTGATTTTTCAATATAAAAAGTCCATCTATTCCCAACACTACCACCAGTACTAGCAGCTGTACTATTTCTAAGATTTAAAAAAAACACTCTCATATCGATTACTATTCGTCTGAACCTATATTACTATTATTTTCTCGATATAAATAACAATACAGACTTTCTGATAGTCGTGTGAATCATGTTTTTTTTTTTTTTTTTTTATTTTTAAGTCGGTTTTTTTTTAATTAAAAAATATCCATGCAGGGTGTCTCACATCAATACCCAATCACAATAATTTGTTTGATCTTATAATATTGATTATTTCATAAGCATATCACTCATACAACCAAGCAAAATAAATACAAGATTAAAAAAATAAAAACTTAAAAAAACTCTTCTTTTAATCGTGTGAGCGCGCAAAATTAATGAAAAATTTTTAATTTGAACCAAACATTCAGACAGCAACACCACCATGGATAAATCAGATAAAAAGAATAAACAACCAATAGATAATGATAAAATTAAAAAAGAAGATATATTTTCAAATATAGCGCTAGCAGATGACGATAGATTAAAAGTGAATGCTATGTTTGATAAATCCATTGATCCTCTTACAAAGTATCATTTCTTTATCACCTACATAGAAGAAACATTTCTAGCACGTATAGCATTGGATCAGTTTAAAAAAGGTTATATAAAACTAAGACAAAAATATGTACAACTCAAAGAGAATTTTAAAAATTTGCAGAGCAAATATGAAACAGATGTAAAAGAAAAGGATCAAATAATAAACCAACAAGCAAATGAAATATTACTTTTAAAAAAACAATTATCAGAACAACAACAGCCAAGATATAGATAATTCAATACCTTTTTACATAAAACACAGATATATACACCTCTCAATGTACATTAAAACAACAACGCAACATAGAATATGAATAATAAAAGACTTTTATTTTTAATTATTTATATCTATAGAATATTTGGATAAAAGGTTTTGAACTAAACTCAGAGTTTTTTCTTGATCAGCATTGTTTAAATCAATTTCTTTAAATTCATCTAAAAATTGATTATAATTCTTTTTTAATGTCTATAGTAGTTGTAGAGGAATAAATTAATATAGATACATTTATAAATAATAATAATAATGTAATAAACAACATACATTTGATTCAAAAGACTCCAATTCTTTTGCTTTTAATTTTGCCAAATCAATAACCTCCTTTGGAAAATCTGCTAAAACGGCTACATGGATACCAAAACTTTGATCACAGGATCCTTTTTCAACTTTATAGAGTAGGGTAAAGGTATTGTTGTCTGCAGTGGCAGCAACGTGAAGATTTTTAACCATTGGCATCATTTCTTCGAGAACAGTTAATTCGTGAAAGTGAGTGGCAAATAGACAAAATCCACCGATTTGATTGCAAATGTATTCGGCGATACCCCAAGCTAAACCAAAGCCGTCATAGGTTGATGTGCCTCTGCCCAACTCATCGATGATGATGAGTGAGTTTTTGGTGGCAACTTTAAGAATATAAGAGGTCTCCAACATCTCTGCCATAAAAGTAGAAACACCTCGCAATTGGCTATCGCCTGCACCAACTCTGGACAATATGCAGTCGACGACAGAAATCGAAGCCTCTTGACAGGGGACAAAGCAGCCAATCTGTGCCATGAGTACAATGAGGCCGACTTGACGAATAAAGGTACTCTTGCCACCCATGTTGGGGCCTGTGATGATCTGGAATTGAGATTCATCACGGACAAGACTAATGTCGTTGGGGATGAAGCTGACGCCGTCTTGGATCTCAACGCAGGGATGACGACCGCCGACAATCTCAGTGCTGCCTTGGCCAAGTGGATGGACGGTGGGTCTGACATAGGGGATGGGCGAGATGGAAGAGACATGGGCCATGGTGACAAAGACATCAAGGGTGGCAATAAGGGAGCTAAGGTCTTCAATCAGTGGGACAAAGCTTGCAGCAATTTCCAATGCTCTCTTTGCAATGCCTGACTGTTTCTCTTGATAGGCAGCAGAGATCTTTGTGTAGGCTTCGTTGAGCATTCCGAGCTCTTTGGTTGAGAATCTGACGCCGTCCTTTTGGGTTGCATAGACGATGCATTTGGTGTTTTTACGAATCGATGGCTCATCCTTTCTCGAGATACGCAATAGATAGCCGTCCTTGTCGGTATAGTGTAGTTTGACTTTAGACTCATCGAGTCCAATGGCATCGGAAACATTGAGACGGGTGGACTCAATCTTTTTCGAGATCTCATTCTTTTTGTCTTGCATTTTTTTGAGATCCTCGTTAAAAGTGGCACGAATGACATACTCGTGTTTGTCGTTGGCCAAATCCAAATCGATGGTTGTCTCTACCATGGCGGCAAACTTTTTAAAGCCTTGAATCATGCCAGTCAATGGCTCGACAAAGTTGATTTGAAGAATCTCTTGATAGGTGCCGCTATAGTTTCTCAGCGATGAGAGAAGTACGGGTAATCTTTGTGTGGTGCCATAGAGATTGACACAATCCTCCAACGAAGACTTTTGTCCATAAAATTTTTTTGCCAAACGATCCAAATCACCAACTTTTTTGAGATCATTGGCCCTCAGTGATTCTCTGAGCTCCAAATCATTGTAAAAGGCGTCAACAAAATTCAAACGTACCTCAATTTCATCAGTGTCTATGAGTGGCTGTTTGACCCATTGCAAGAGAAGACGTGAACCCATGGGTGTGTTACATTGGTTGAGAAGACTGTACAAACTTTGGTCCTTGGTCGCCTCTTTTGACTCTATAATATGTAATCCCTTGAATGATGATGGATCAAGTCTCATATACTTTTCCAAATCAAACTTCTCCAATTTAAATTTACCAAAAAAGTTTGCATTGCTAAGCAACTCTAAATGCTTGATCAAACAACTAACCGATTGAATTGCATGTTCTTGTTCCAAATCAATTAAATTATTACTAATATTTCCCAATAATCTAGTCAAATCTTGGTCTACATTCTTTGAATTAAAATCTGCTTTTGGTACAATAGTAATTGGAATACCTGCTTCTTCTAATTTTTCAGTTACTTTTTTATGATCATAACTCTTTAAATCATTATAAATTAAACACTCCTTAATACTCATTTGCATTATAAAACTCTAATTATAATTATTATTAATATATTGGTAAATAATAATAATAATAACTATTACTTACACTTAAATTTGATAAATGGTCATTATCAACAAATTGAGATAAACCTAATGTTTTAAAGGTAGCATCACCAAATGCAATACCAAAGGTGAGTGTACCTTTTTCACGTGCAATTTTTAATGCCATCATACAAGAGCCTTCTATATTTGTTTGAATGACATCTTCAAACATTTGAATATTACCTGGTGATCCTTTTTTAATAATCTCCCATTGATTAGCTCTATTTGGCCTATTTCCCCATATTTCAATCTTTTTCTTTTCATCAAATAGTTCTTTAATAATAGTTTCATATTCAACGCCTTGTCTAATAGTTAAATAAGCTAATCCATCTTCTTGCTCTTCATCGTCTTCATTATTACTTTTACTATGTACAACAGTATTACTCGTCTTTAATTTCTTTTTAGCTTGTTCTATAGTCCAATATTTAAGTGATTTTTTAGTTTTAAAATGCATCAAAGATACAAACACTGCATCTTGACCGTGTAGTGAATAATATCCCTAAAAATATACAATGTTTATATATTAAAAATTAAAATCTATCTCTGTATGTCGTTATCTATTGTATTAAGATAATAATACTTTTCTATCAAATAATTTTATTGTATTTGTATCAGTATCATCTAATGTTTGAAAAAATGATACGAATCCTTTATCTTCTTTTAAAACAACTGCCTGGGTTGTTGTTTGTGAACTACTATCCTCTGTATCAGACATAATTTATCCTATCTATCCTATTGGTGTATATGTATATAATGTGGTGTGTGTGTGTGTGTGAGTGTGCGAGTGTGTGTACAAATACTATGTGTATCTGTATGTAATGATGGGGGAATAATGCCTGTGTTTATGATAATATGGACAATCTACTAAAAACTATTTATCTACTAGTAATAGTAATAATGATATGATATTATAAAAATGAAAAATGAAAAATGAAAAATATTCTTATATTATACAATCAAACAAATATATATATTTATATATTATCTCAAAAGTAATATTATTTTATCTCATGCATAAAATTTAATGCACAAAAAAATTTGAAAAAAAGCGCGAAATTTTTATAAGAATTTTTTTTTACCAACGTTACCCTTTAGTAAGGATCTACTTAAAACGCGACGAAAGAGGAAAGAAAAGTGTTTCAGACCTTTTTTTCAAAATTGTTTTTTAAATTTTGTTTTTTTTAATTTTTTCTCAATTTTTTTTTTTTGACCATTTCCCCCCGTGATTTTTTTTTGCATATTTTTTATTTTTTGCAAAACATTTGACTCAGACGACACCCTACACCATCTTTTCAATAGATTACACATTTAAAATTATCTTCATCACTTTTGTTTCATCGGGCGTCTTTTTTATTTCACTGTACATAATACATTTAAATATCTCATTCATTATTTATTAATAACATAATAATAATATTCTTTGTGCTTGATATATTTCTACTAGTAGTATACCAACACAACCCCCCACCCCCCAACCTTTCATTAATTCTTTACTTTTATCAAAACCATTGTTAAAAACATACCTGTTAGAACAAACATCGTAGGTTTTTAATCTCTGTCTCTGGTGAAAGTTTTGATTTAATACTCCAAGTTTTTGGATTCAATTCAAAGTTTAACTTTCGTGGATTCAATAAACAATATTAGAATCCCCATTGTCTTAAATAGCCTTTTTATGCATTGGGGTAACACATACAGAAAGTCCATCTCTTTCAACTTTACTCTCGCAGGCTACTACGCTGATACCGGAATTTCCTAGCATCGACTAGCAACTCGTTTATATATAGAACAACAACATACACTTATAAAAAAAAATATTAGAAAAAAAAAAAAAACTCCCAACAACTAATTTATACTTCAAACAACAACACACTTTTACTCAATACTAAACAACCAACCAAATATTATGCCAACTATGTAAGTGTCATTTTATTATCCTCAAAGTACCGCAATTATCTCTCATTTTATTTTTGTTGTATTTTTTTACTTTTTTTTTTTTTTTATTTTTTCGGCTCGCAAAATTTTTTTCAAATTTCGGACAACACAAAAAAAAAAAAAATTGTATGAGGCAAAGTTCATAAAATTCTAATTTTTCATAATTTTCACAACTTAGGTCAAACATCGATAAATTATTCAACGAATCAGATGCTGGATTTGAACAATGCATCAACAATAATCAAAATGATTATTCTGATGGATTTGAAGGACCAGAAAAAAAATTAGATATCCGTTTTTGTCCAATTCAAAAGGCAAACACCAAGAACAACTGCAGCAAAATGGGATTACGTAGCCATGATAAAGAAAGATGGCAAAAAGTATTAGATTCTGCAAGATGCACAATTATCAGTCAAACTAGCAATGAATATTTTGACAGCTATGTATTATCAGAATCTAGTCTCTTTGTCTATCCTCGTCGTGTGATGATCAAAACCTGTGGCACCACCACACTTTTACATTTGATCTCCAAAATGATCGAGGCCGGTATCGAATGCGGGTTAGAGGTAGAGATGGTCGTATTTTCAAGAAAGAACCTCAACCAACCAACCAAACAAGTATTTCCACACTGTAACTTTAATGATGAAGTCAACTTTCTCAACAAAACTTTCCATGGTCAAGCCTATGTTATGGGTCCATTAAACAAAGATCACTGGAATCTTTACATTGCTGATTTCAGAAAGAACAACACATTAAAGAGAACTGAACAAACCTTTGAAGTCATGATGCACGATCTCGATCCAACCGTTATGCAACAATTTTTCAAACAAGAGGGTGTCTCTGCTTGGGATGTCACTGTCAAGAGTGGCATTGCCAATCTCATCCCTGGTTCAAAGATTGATGACTATCAATTTGATCCATGTGGTTATTCCATGAATGGCCTCTTGGGCAAATGGTATTGGACCATTCACATCACTCCAGAGTCTCACTGCAGCTATGCCTCCTTTGATACAAATATCGCTCTCCCAGATTTCAATCAATTATTGGCCAACGTCCTCAAAGTATTCAAGCCAGGAAGATTTACCGCCGCTCTTTACGCCGAAGATGGTTGTCCCCTTGGTGATCCATACTCTGCCTTTGACGTCAATATCCCATCCTATTCCATCCAAAACAAAACTGTTCATGGTTTCGATGGTGGTTATGACGTTGTCGTCTCTAATTACTCTCTTGACAAAGAAGAAGAAATCGTTATCTCCTCTACTAGTATTGAATCTCGTAGTAATATTGAATGTAGTCTTATCTCTGTTTAAATGATTTTATATTTATTTATATAAATAATCATTTATTCACACAATCACATTCAATTATCACACTCTCTCAACTTTCACTTTCAACCCCCTCACTCACCTCTCAAGTAAATTAGTTCATTTTTTTTTTATTTCTCTTTCAAAATACCATCATTTCTTTTATCAAAAAGTTTTCTAATATTTGATTATTTAGTCTTTTTTATTTATTATATATTTATTTATATATATAACAAAAAAACCAAACATAATAATAATAATTAACTAAATATCAATGATGGATCAATATATACACCCTTTTTTGTAGAGAAATTTTTAAATTTATGTAATAAAAGTTTTAAAACTTATATAATATTGAAACTATAAAATTTTATTTTCACCAACTTTTCATGATTTATCTTTCATTCTAAATTAATGTACTTTAAATATCCTTTAGCTATTACCTATACAATCTCTTCCCGATAAATTCTGATTTTTTATTGCTATAGTATTTGCAATTACTGATACTTTGTTTCTTTTAATAAAAAGGCAGAGAGATAACGATGACGAGGTGATGAAACTAAATGTTTATCAAGATGACGTTTTTTTCTTTAAAAATGAAAATATTCCTGTTGATGTTAGAGGTTTGATATTTTATATTGGTACAGTGTATCATCCAAAGGAGGAAGAACAACAAGAACAACTTTACAATTATGATACTTTAAAATCAGATTTAATATCAATCGTTTCTAATCTTCCATCTCAAATTAGTCATTTAGATTTCATTATAAGGTCTGATCATATCGGATTCTTTCCACTATATAAAGAAAAATATGTTGCTGTTCCTACTTCAGTCACTCATCTATCAGTTTCTGGTGTTAATTTATCAAGAGATATTCCCTTCCTTCATCAATCACACATCTAACAATTGATGGAATCACAGAAGATCATAATATTCCTTCAACTGTAAAACATTTATATATTAAAGGTGATTTTTCGACCAATGTTGTATTACCACACACAATAACTTCCCTTTAAATTAAAGAAGCAGGGTATGATTTCTATACTAAAAGTCTCGTTTGTAAACAATTAAAGATCATGGAAACTGTTGATTTAGAGATTGATCTTACAGATATTTATCAACAATTTGATAAATTATACTATCCTGCAAACTACTCGCTAGAGCCTGAAAATTCTGAGCAAAGGTTTACATATTTACAGCAATATTCACCTATCTTTGATGGTGTATTTAGGGTTTATGGATATCCTTCGCTACATTCCAATTATCAAATTCCACCAACAACAAAGACAGTCATGTGGCTATGCAAAGAACTTTTGCAACCAAATTACATTCCTAAAGGCGTCAAAAGGTTATATTTTGGACCATACTTTAATGAACCAATTGCCGCCAATTGTATACCAGACTCTGTCGAGTATATCAGGTTTAAAGGTTATAATAGATCGTTGTCAGATATACATTTTCCATCAAATGTTAAAGCTCTTGTTCTTGGTACCCAATTTAATCAATTCATTTATGGCTCCGACGAATTACCAAAATCTCTAACGCATTTAGAAATTCATATCGATACTTATGATCCATTCCATTGGATATACATCAATGGATCACTCCCTATCAATATAACCCATCTTAAAATTAAAACTGCCCATCCATTTCAAAAACGACTGACTCTTCCATCAAGCTTAAAGTTTATAGATATTCAGGCCGAATCTCACTATTGGATCTCGATTATGGATAAAGAAGAGTATTATAAAGAATCATTAAACCTACCAGAGATATCAACCAATTGTGGTTTGAAACATATGACAATAACTTGTACAAACGCACTTAATCAAACGATACCACTTCCATCAAGTCTAACGAGTCTATCTATTAAGTCAGTGAAGAAGAAATGGGAAATAGAAGATCCAATTGGTCCTGAACACAATTTTAAATTATCTATTGTTCCTTCATCTTTAACAATCCTTAAATGTCCCCATCAAAGATTCATTCCACTTGCAAACACGTTTACCTATATAGAATATTCAATTGAACCATACATCAAATAATTAAAAATATGGTTCCATCTACTGTAGTTTGTCTTGGACTTGATACTGAAGAAATTAAAAAAGGGCTCTATTCCCTCTACAATCACCTCCATTCAATTTATGAAATGTGAGAATATTCTCCGCAGTTGTTCTTTAGAAAATATTATCCCAATCACTGTAAAAAGAATTTCTTTCCCAACTCATGAATTTCAACTGTACAACAACTTTCTGAATTTGTTTCAAGTAGACTAGATAATATTGAAATCTATGACAAAAAGAAATCTATTTCCCCAAAAACAAAAACATTGATTTGGTTAGAAAATGAACCAATATTTGAAGGACAAATACCAAATCATATTTCAAGAATAATATTTGGTGAAGACTATAACCAACCAATACTTAAAACTCCATTCCGAATTCTGTGACAGAGATATATTTTGGTAAAAACTTTAACCAATCACTTTCAAATGTTTTTCTTCCACCCTCAATAACATCGATTACACTTGGTGGATATTATCAGAAAAGTCTAAACTTTGAAATGCTACCATCCAGCGTTAAGTACCTTGCCTTTTACAATAGTTGTAGACTTAAAATGAATACAATTCCTGAAACAGTTTCTCATATTTGTTTCTTTTGTAGTAATGGTGATACCTCTTTCCCAATTCCACCCCATGTTGAACATTTTAAAGTTATTCAGGATCAAAAATCGATAAATAAAAGAAAAGATTTGAAAATCATATATCTTTTAGAAACTTGTCACCAGTAGTTAAAAGTATTCAAATAGAAAGTTTAATTAAATTTATAGATAAAATAGAACCTCTTGAGCGGGATGAGTTGGTTAAACCTTTCGGACAAGTTTACAAGTAAATTTAGTTTCAAAGTCCTACGGATTTAATGATTTTTTGAAACCAGGTTCATTGATTACAAATATCAAATCTATAGAATTTCTAAATTCCTACGAACAAATCATTTTACCAGGTGCATTGCCAGAGAGCGTCACCAAAGTTAATTTGCCTATTAATTACACAAGACAATTTACTCCACCTCCATTTCTTAAAATCCTACATATGGGAAACTATTTTAATTCAATACAACTACCAAACACCATCGAACAATTAACTATCTCAAAATCATTTTCACAACCATTTCCAATTGGATTCTTTCCATAAAATCTAAAGAGTATCTCTTTCAATTGTGAACAATTTGAAGAAAAATTCGAAGCAGGTATTTTCCCAGACAGCGTAGAGGAGATCCACTTTAATGCATGTTTCCATTTGAATTTTGTGAAAATACACTTCCACGCAATCTCAAAGCATTGAGCTGTGATTACTATTGTGACTTTTTTGAATTCTTGCCAATATCAATTCAAGAATTAAACTTTTTCACAAAAACATATCAAGAGGGACTTTATTTTGAAATCAGTGCAAAAGATCTACCTCCATCTCTCGCTAAACTAACACTGGCTAGGAATCAGCCAATCCAAGATTTAGAATATTTTCCCCCAACTATAAAGTACTTGAAGCTCGGTGAATACTTTAGAGGTAAAATACCAAACACTGTAGAAACATTAAAACTACCATTTGATCCCAAAACACCACTTGCTTATATTTTTAAATAAATAAAATAATAAATAGAAATAGACAACAAAATAGTATCTATTGATGTAGATAGATGATAGAAAAAATGAGAGAATAATAAACCAATGATATAATTAGTATTAAATAATTTTTATTAATTATTGTTATCAATTTCTTTGACTAGAATAAACTTGTTTGATATGTAAAACTTGAGCTCTATTAGACATGGGCATTTGTTCAATTTCTTGAGGAGAGAGGTTAACAACCCAGTTTGTAAATTGTTTTTGTTTATCTGATAATTGATTCCAAGCTGCCATGGCAGAGGGTGAAATATTTGGTGGTGGTTGAAGAGGCATATTTTGACCACCGCCCATATTTGGATTGTTCATATTCATATTCATATTTGGATTGTTCATATTTGGACCTCCCATTGGCATATTTTGGCCACCTCCCATTATTGGATTATTCATATTCATATTTGGACCTCCCATTGGCATATTTGGATTATTCATGTTGTTTGGATTATTCATATTTTGATTATTTACATTCATATTTGGATTGTTCATATTTGGACCTCCCATTGGCATATTTGGATTATTCATATTTGGGTTCATGCCACCTCCACCATATGGTCCGCCTTTTTGCATATTTGGATTATTCATATTTGGATTATTCATATTTGGACCTCCCATTGGCATATTCATGTTTGGATTACTCATATTTGGATTCATACCACCGCCACCGCTTATATTTGGATTGTTAAACATTGGTGGTGATTGGGGTCCAAAATTATTACCACCGCCACCACCTTGCATTGGCCCAGGACCTTGTTGTTTTGAACTCATAGCTAAAATTTGGTTGGCAGTGTTTTGTGAAATCATACCCACTGAAACTTGAGCATGTAATAAAGCCATGGCCAATTGTGGATTGTTATTTAATAGGTTTCTAGCTTGATCTGGTTGATTTTGTACCAATTGTTTCATATCTGCCAATATTTTAAATATTTGTGGTCCATTGGGTCCATCAATTATACTTTGTAATTCCTAATTAAATAATAATGATAATTAATATCTCGTCTTTTACGCAATTGTAGTAGCTAAATAAATACTTTTGATTGGTATTGCATATTTTGAGGCATTTGTTGTGGAGAGACTTGTTGCATGTTTGGAGGCATTTGTTGATTGTTTTGTTGATTTTGATTTTGTTGTTGGTCATTCATATTGCCTCTCCATCCTCTTGGATCAACTGGTTGGTTTTGTTGTGGATTTGATTGATTTTGTTGTTGTTGTAACATTAATGATGCCATTTCATTTGCTTTTTCATTATCTGCACTTGATACACGTAATACTCTTTTATTGAATTCCCTATTATTTAGTATAGAATTTGTAGATTTATATATGTGTATTCATATAGTAATCTCGTTTAATAAAACAAAACAAATACCGGTTCTATCAAAAGGGTTGCTGTTTATCTCTGTTGTGTTATTAATTATCATATATTGTATATATTAGCTATCTATCTATTATTCTACCCCTCTCTCTCAAAAATGACAAGTCAATCTATAATAAGGAATAGAGAAAGTAAAATAGAATGAAGGAGTTATCAATGGAGAGAGAGTGTGAAAGAAAAAGACGATGATGATATCTCCTAATATAAATAATAAAACAACATATAGTTTCTTATAGCTGATAAAGCAGTCTCTGCATTTTCATATTCACAAAAACCATATCCACGTGATTTCTTTAACTCTTTATCCTCTAAAAGTCTAAATGATACTACTTTTCCTACTTCTTGAAATATTTCAATCATTTCCTTTTCTGTTGCTTCATATGGTATATTACCAACTGATATAATGTGTTTTATATTAATACTCAATCTTTAGTTGAGCAATTTAAACAAATAACAATACTATTGTATTATTACAACATTTGTGCAATCAGTAAAAACAAAAGCATACGACGAAAAACAATAAAAACACAATCAGCAATACTAATCGTAATAAAAACATCATACCGAATACGCTCTTTGATGAATGCGGTCTATTTGCCATTTCTTTGTCTATATATAATATCTGTATTTGTTTATCTTTTCTTTTATGAAAAAATCGACAAAAGATGCTTTTCATGAAATTTTTTTTTTTTTATCTATTTTTTATCAAGTTCAAAAGCTAGGGAACCTTTTGGTATTTGTATATCTTGGTGGCAATGACAGCACAAGATATGCAAATACAAAGATTCAATGGATATTAGGCCTGGCTCTCATTTGACTGAAAAGGATGGGATCCTTTCATTGCTCCTTGGTCAAAAACTACTTTATGAACGTAGTTTTTAGTCTAGAAGCCCCGTTTACATTTTCTTTTGTTTGTAATTGGACCCGTATCATAGTTTTCTCGGTCGGAATGATCCTTTATGGTATCATTAGATCAAGAAAGGACATTCTGTTCTAATATGTACAAACTATGGACATTAAAGAAAAATAGATTGATTATTGTATTATTAACGACTCTATAAAACAATACACTTTATATTTATTATGGTAGTTAATTTGGATTTGCCAAGATATGAATAGCAAAATTGACATCGGTGGCTAAACTAGATACAGATTCTTGGATCATTTTTGAGAATTTTTCACTAGCTTGTTCATTGGTGAGCTCAAGGGCGAGGGCGTCACGCAGGTAATAGATATCTTGGGCTTGACTGAGTTCTGGCATGCCTGTGGATATCATCATGAGGAATAGATTTAAAAATACATTGGCCTTTTTACGAATGGCGTTGTAGGCCTTGCCACAGAGGTCCTCAAAGGCTTTGAAATTGTTTTTCTCTTTGATAATGTGTGCAAACGAGGGTGGAAAGACAAAGGGTGATCTTTCACGTTTGATGCCGTGGAATGTTTGCACGTTGCCGAGGAAACGGCCGAAATCAATGTGGAAGAGGTGACCAGACTTTGTCACCATGATATTGTCGTTATGGCGATCACCAATGCCGAGAATAAAAGAGTAGACACAGCAGCCCGCACATGTTTTGACAAAGTTTTCCACAGCAGTATTGTATTCAAACTCTGAGGGATTCTCTTGTTTGAGCCACGACGAGATGGTGGTGGCCGAGAAGGCGGCGGTGGCCCCGCCATAGAGTTTTTGGATCTCTGCAATGGTGATAGACTCGCCAACGACCTCGATCATGCCTTCCTCAGGCCCCGTTGCAATGCATTTGTAGCTGACGGTCAAGAGGTCGATGCCCTCGGCCAGCCATATTTTGTCCATCAAATCAATCATTTGGAGGGTTAATTGATCCTGACGGAGATCATCGCCGGCCTTAAAGATGGTGAGAATGTTGTCTCCTTGGGGATCATAGTTTTGCACATGTAAAAACAGAGGCATCGTCTTGGATTCCTTGAGTTTGCACAATGAGACATCGATGCCGCGTCCTCTGAGTTCGGGATTGACGGGGATGACAAAGTCGTCAGGCAGATCTTCAAACACCTGTGCCAGATAATCTTTTCGTTTATTCACAGTCAGGGCCTTTGCCCCGATGGCAGCGTTCTTGAGCAAGGTGTAGAGCTCGCATTGATTGTAAAGAGTGTCGAAATTCTCTCCACAGCCTCTGAGAAAGCTCTCGAGCAAGAGGATGTATCTCTCGAGCCACTCTTGGGAAATCTTGCTCATGAGTAACGAGGCAATTTCTGCTTTGACTTGCCAGAAAAAGAGATGGGCCATGTATTGTCGGTTGAGCAATACTCTTCTGAGGACAAACTTTGTCAGAGTTGAGTAGTGGTGGGGCTCGTGTTTGATTGCTTGCAAGAGTTGTGGCAAGTACAGAGAGAGTTCAGTGTCTGACATTCTTGTCAAATTAAAAATGGCAAATTTCCTCACTTTTCTGTCGAGGAAATTGGACGAAAGCAGCTCTAGACAATCAACAGGGTCCAGGCTGGGCCATATTTCCAAAAGATGGTAGAGCTCAGTGACACTGGCCGGGTTGTCCCACGGCACCGATAAAATGACCTTTGGTATTGACTTGGGAATGTTTTTCAAGTAGTTTCTGTATTTCCAAACCAGCTCTTTTTCCTGGGGCTTGAGGGTCGACAAAGGACTCTTGTCAATGATTTTTGAAAGTTTGGTCGACTCTTTCATGTTGTCTGGCGACTGCTCAATCAGCGAGTCGATAGCACTGCTGCCAGATTGATAGGGGATCGAGGCAAACACAATTGATTGCGCCAACAGGTCCACTTCAAAGGAAATGTTGGGCACACCGATCTTTTTGTTCTCAACCATCGAGCTAGTGGGCTTGGAGTTGGTCCAGAGTGGCAGACACGAGAACCCAGAGTTTATACAGTTTTTGTAATTCCAAATAGGATAGTTGACCCATGCTATCACAATGTCCTCGTTTTTGGATACCGACAGTTTGACATAGACAGACAAGATGGCATTCGATGGAATGTCTTTGATGGGAGGTCCTTCGATCCACGCCAGCCACGTGGGGTTGGACGTGAGTGGGAGACGCGGCGACACCATTTCGCTGCCAATGGCCAGCTCACATTGATAGATCTGACAACGCACGTATATTTTCATTGATTCCGACACTGAGATGCCAATTAAGGATTTCAATTGATCATATTCAAAATTCTTGATGCCTCCTACGCGCAGCTTGAATCTCTTGGTCGACTGATAACTCTGATTCAGTCTGCTTTCATTCTCTACCTCCTGCAAAGACTCTAGCTCCATCGAGTCGTATATCTTGCTGGGATAGTCATACGAGTTGGTTATGATTTTAGGATCGATGCTGCTCTTGTCCAACAGTAACAAATCAATCTTTTTCTGTCTTCTAGATTTCGTGTTGATAAAATCAATCGACGACAGATTCATGAACGGATTGGTCAAGTAAATCTCCAATCCTCTTATTTTAATCACATATTTTGATTTCAAGTCATTGGGTGTTGTTGTTGTTGTTGATGAGGTTGTTGTCAATACCGATGATAATGAAGTGGATGATAGTGACGATGGTGACGATGCCAACGAGGGTAACGAGGATTGACTAGTGTCTGGCGAGAAGCTTTGCTTTTCTTCCTTTGATAATATTATTTTCATAAACTTTTTGAATATGATATCTTGTACTTCACCTATATTCGATGAAACACTACACACAAATGTCTTTATAATATCATTGGTTATATATAATCTTATTGTACAATTTTGATTTTGATTTAACTGATTAATGTTGTTGAGTAAATTACTACTACTATTACCACTACCACTAACCATTAGTTTTCTTAATGAAGGTGAACTATTATTCTTTTTATAAGTTCTCCATGGCGATGAATTTGTTGGAGATAATGAAAAGTCTTTAAACGAACCCAATAAAGATGGTGATGATGAATAAAGTAATGGTGATGCTGGCGATGATAATGATGCTCTATTACTTCCAATAATCAATTGTTTTGGACTATTATTTATATTATTATTACTATTATTATTGTTATTATTAATACTATTATTAAAACTATTACTTAAACTACTTCCACCACTATTACTATTATTATTGCTATTAATATAATTTGGTAAAGAGGATTGAGAATTATTTGGAGAAAAAGATAATGGACTTGAACTAATATTAAATTCATATTGATATTGATTTTCAAGGACATGTTTTTGCAAGATATTATAATCATTTTTAAAGTCATCCAAATACAACATTATTCTATTTCTAAAATCATTTGATTCCTCTTTGTTAACAATCTGTTCATTATCTGCACTAGTATTGTTATTCATCATTAGCTCCAATCTACTATAAAACTGATCTTGATAATCTTTAGACACAATATATAGCTTGAATGCCCCATTTTTGTGGTTGTTTGAAAAGTAGTGATTGTATTTTCTATAAAATGATGATGATGATGATGAGTATTATTAATATCAATATCAAAATGATTCCATACAAATACATATACATACAAAAACTCTTTGGGCTCATTGGGAAAATAAAAGTGGAAAGAGGTTTTCAGTGACAAGTCGTCGACGTGTTTAATGTCTAGTAGAATGAGGAATTGCATGTCGGTGTCCAAGAGATGTTGATAGATTTTTGATTTAAGACTAAACACGGTATCTTGTTCCAGGCTGTAGAAGAACTGAATTGATTTCTCTGCAATCACATTGTCGACGACATTGATGGCATACATTGGAAATGACGCTAAAACAAACTCAATTTGAACGGGATATTGTATTGTGGTCGTTTCCTTTCTCCTTGCTTTCTCCCTTTCAATTTGCACAAGTTTGTCTCGTTCCTCTTTTTCCAATTGCAATTGTAATTGTATCTCTCGTTCTTTTCTATCCTCCAGTTCTTTGAGCTCAACCTGACGCTGTTTTTGGATCTCCTCTTTCAAGTTTTTTCTCGTGACAAAGGTGTTGGGATCGATGAGTGTTGGGGGCGAGTGGGTGCCGTTCCGACTACTATTCCTCTTGCTGTTGATGTCGTCATTGATATGCCTCAATATAACTTCGTTTTCATCATCGATAGCGAGTGGAGGTTGTTGTTGAGACTGTTCTATTTCACTCAACAAGTTTTCCAATTCCTTTTGATTCCTTATATTGTTTTGATACTCTTCAACCTGTGCCTAAGTTATAGATACGCACACGGTTAGTCTATATGTTTGTATACCGCTCACATCCCACTACATACCCGCTGATGGTTTAATTTCAATTGTAAATTATCTATGAGTTCCTGTAAATGAGATTCTTTGCTTTTTGATGAATAAAACAAGTCTTGCAGCTTTTTATCCACACCATGATAGTTTGTTTGAATTTCTCTCAATCTATTGAGCTTTAATAAGTTTTGAGGATGATGGGGATTGCTCGATATGGCATTCTTTTCATTCAACTCTTTTAAATGCATCTCTAATTTCAATCGATACTGATCCTCTTGATCTATCATTCTCTGTAACTGTATTTTCTCGTTTGAATAAAACACAACTGCCGCACTCAGATTATCGTTGATGGTCTCAATGATTTGCCTTTGTTCTTTGATTTCATTTTCTAAATTTTCTTTTTCCTGTCATGGTGAGTTGATATAGGATAAGTAAATATGTATCTGTGTATTTGAAAATGATCAAACGTACTTGATTTCTTTTCAACTTGTCAATCTTTACAGCATTGTATAGTTTGACTATATTGTTTTCAACGGTTTCATACCGATTTAAAGCCTCTGTCTTTCTTTGTAAAAGTTCGTTATATTGATTTTGTAATTTTTCTTTATCCATTCTTGTGCTGTATATAAATATATCTATAACACATATATCCTATATATCTAACACACAAACTCCTTGATGTGGATGTGGAACCTTTTTCATAAAAAAAAAAAATGGGACCAAAACCACAAAAAAAGATATCAAAAATATCTAGACCCCGATCAGCAAGTTTTTATTAAAAAATATAAAATAAAAAAAAATAAAAATTTTAAATTTGTTTACCCGCTCGGGTAAAAATTATCATGTCGGTAGAAACAGAGAAAGATGTGGGCTATATTTAGTAGTGTGCATATGAAAATGATTTATTTAGATTAATTTATCCAATTCTTCTTCGAGTAGATTTGTTAATTCAGAGTCATCTAAAAGATCATCATTGTCATTGTCATTGTCGCCATCGATGTTACTAATACTACTACTACTATTGTCATCATCGCCATTCAAACTACTACCATTGCTGCCATTACTGCTGTGGCTCACATCTGACGCTGCTCTTTTTCTTTTTTTTAGATTTGTTGTATTATTACTATTACTATTACTATTATTGCTGTCACTGAGTAACTCTTCATCATCATCTTTGTTGCCTTCCTCTACTGATCCTGCGCTTTCCTCTTCATCGAGTTCTTTGTCATTGTCGTCATCATCATTTTCATCAGACGAGGAATTTAAACTACTCCCACTCGAATCACTTTCACCGTCTTCCAATTCCAACTCTTGCTCAATGTCGTCGAAAGCAGCTTTGAGAGCGTCTTGGTCAATATGAAGTGACTCGTTTACTGCTGTAGAGGTGGTATCGGTATTGTCATTTGCATTGGCATTGCCGCTCTGTTCCATTTCATCTTGATTGTCAGAGGGAACTGGGAACAAGTCTTCATCCAATTTACTCCACACTCGAGTAGATTCAACAATCCACTGAGGATTGACGACCTTTAATCCCTTTGAGAGTGCTCTATTTACTTTAGTGGTTCCTTTCTTTGCAGCCACAACATGTGTTGTTTGTGGTGTAATGTCATTTTGTACCTTTGCACCAAACTCCTCTGCTTGTAATCTAAGTGGTTGTCTATGTGGTGGTGTATTTAATGGATAAACTCCACTCATAACTAAATTTACACTATTAAATAACTCTTGTTTAATACCATCAAGTATATTCTATTATATATATATGTACACAATTAGTCTATGATCTCTTGAATGAAACAAAACTATATATTGTAAATACAAACAGCAACATGAGGTTTCTCTTGTCTATCTATAGCTTCATAAAATAGCTTATGTATTTTAATCAACTTTTCTAAAATAACTTCCAAATGGTGACCATCATCATCACCTCCTTGACTATCTTTTGAATCGCTATCATACTTTTCATCTCCACTAGTTTCTTGTTTATCTTGTTGTATTTCCTCTTCTACATTCTTTATATCCTCTTCAAGTTGTTGTGGTTCTTTATCTTGTTGTTGTTTATCTTTTTCCATTCTCTCCTTTTCTTCTTTTTCTTTTTGTTGTTGTAATAGTAATGGTTGTTTTTCATGATGTAAAGAATCGATTACATCAGTAAAATATACATCTATACAATACATATATTATTAATGATTAATACGACTCCTCCTACTACCCTATAATGATCAATATCTATACATACAAGGTGAAACTTGAATTAAATTTCTAGATTTTTTCCAAACATCTGATCTATCATCAACAATAATAACCATAGAATCATCACACGGGAATAGTCTTTGCAAGGTTTTAAAATTCATACCCACACTATCATCTCTTGATAAAATTCTCTCTTTAAACAATATTTGAGAGGGATCAATCAACTTTGCAATCTGGGTGGCATAGTTCCTAGTACCCATTGTATATATATGTAATTCAAATAATTCATTCACCTTTTTTAAAAACTTGTATAAATGAGGTCTGACATGATATGTTAATAATGTGATGTGATCAGTAATTATAAAATATACTATACTCACCTCTTTTTAATACAATATACCATCGGACCATTGACAATGATATTATGAATTCCACTCTTTTCTCTATCTATATTTCTCCAATGAGGTACCGAATTTAAACCATGTTCAGTGACAGCATGAATAACTGTGTGATCTAAATCCAATACAAGAGATAGTTTTCTATTATCTAATAATCTCTTTGCATTGATATTTTCAATTCTTTGTGCCTCTTTATGTGATACTGTTAAATGTGAATGACCATGTAAAATTGAAAATGAACTAGATACAATGATAATATATTAATATATAGAGAACACATGTTTGCAATGAATAATACTTACTTGTCATTCTCTTTCTCTGCTAAAACTCTACCACAAGTTGCACATAATCCTTTAAATTGAATATCATGTGAACAATAGTCTATTGATAACAGTTGATCTCTATTTTAAAAAAGTGTGTCAGAAGAATAGATCAAACAATAAACCACTACTGCGAATATCAATGCTTACCCAGGGGAAATTAAAGTCTTTGATTTACTGTCTATTAATATAGCTTTAACATTTCCATCATATTTTGAAATGAATCTATATTCATCCAACTTATCATTGGTTATAAAAGTACCTAAAACCTGGCCACTTTCAATTCTGTCTCCCTGTGAAACTCTCCAACTATCAATATACCCTGGCTTTTCAAATGGGTATTCAAGAGTAATGGAATTCATTTCACTCTTTCTGGACTATATCTATCTATATATCTATCTATCTATATCGATACTATTAAAAATACAAAAGATATTTAAAATAATTAAATAAACAAAATAATGTTCAACGGTGTGAAATTTTTGAAACTAATTTTTTTTTTTTATTTTTAGGAAAAAGTGTTCATTTTTGATTTTCGATATGATTGTCATTGCTTGTGGTTCCCATAAGACAAACCTCGAGGGTCGATTTTACTGCCGCAATGGTCAAACATTGATTCATGGACTCCTCTGTTTTAGTAATCTTAAATAAAAAAAATAGACCATTCCAGAAATTCAAATTTAATTTCTAATTATCATCACTCGGGGTCACAATCAGACATTTGAGGTGATTATTATTTTATTATTAACGTTTATTAATTTGAAGCAGCGGCTAACCAAGATTTAATAGAATCTATTGAAAGTTGTCTAACTTGATCCAAATTATTTGGTGATGGGCATCCACCTGGACATCCTCTAAGATCGACACAATGACCACAAGTCATACAAGTGACGGTAACAGATTGTTGAGTTGGTGAGAGTGTTGAAATAACTGATGCTCTTGACCATCTATATATGTATAAATTAATGAATTAGTATATTGCGACTCTTGGTTGCGTTGTTTAAAATGAATACTTACGGATCTTGACTACCATTAATATATAAACTGTTTGGTGTTGTAGAAAAGAGTATAATATATTAGTCTAATTGTATAAAAAGTAATAAAACAATAACAATACAACAATAACATACATGTTTGTTCCAGCAGTATTATTACCACCATAATAAATGTTTGTATTTTCAACATTTGGCCACATGGCTACACCAAATACTTGTTCACAATGATTTTGGAAATAGGTCATATTAACTTGAGTAGAACGAATTGGATCGTTTTCTGGTGCTGGTTGGAACCAACCAAGTTGACTGCAAGTTTGGAACCACCATTGACGATCTGCTTTGTTGAAATCTACTGTAGTATTTTGTTGCCATGAAGTACTATAGAGAAAATGATGTAGTTATTAATATCACGTGTGTGAATGTAGATAAATTAAACTACTTACGCATATTCATCAGGAATACCAAGCATTGGTGACCAAACATTATGAGTATAGTTTGAATAAACTTCAAGAATATCACCATTTGAATTCATGGCTTCGATCAATGGATTACAGAGTTCATAGTGGAAACCATATTGAATACCTTCACTAATAGACAGTAATAAATGTATATTAATAGATATAACTAGAAACAACAATAATATATATACATACGAAAGTGAATCAGCAAGGAAATAGAAAAAGTCACCATTATCAGTTAAACTTTCAGCGGAAAAGAGTTGTTTGACTTGAGCTTCATATTCACCACCTTGGAAAATCATAGATTCAGCAGCTTTGGTGACGGCTCTTAATGCGTTGGCACACTCTTGACCAGCAGCATAGGCAACCCATTCATCAAAAGCAGTGAAATCTAAAATAGAGTTTACTACACCACTGCTAGCAATAGAACCAACAGTAAGATGTGGATACTTGATTCTAAACCATGCACTCAAAGCACCACTATAGGATCCACCAATAGTGACTACCTTGCCTGCATTTGAAAGATTGTTTGTAAAACTAACGATAAATACAGCCAAATCGTTCAAGGCTTGTCTTGAATTCAAAAACTTGAGGTTCTCTGTACTGAGATCATCAAATGGTGATGAACCACCATAATATCTGTGTTCCAAAGTAACAATGCATGCTCCCAACTATAGTTGTGTATTACATTATATAAATTGTTAATCATCATCATCATCATCATCACTGATCACTGATCACACTAAATCACACTTACAGCTTGAGCATAGATAACGACAGCATCTGAAGATGAGCTTGGAGCAGAGGTGACTGGACCTTCACCATTGATGTACAAGATGACTGGACCGCCCTTGGCATAGTTGTAGTATGCATCATTGATAAAATATCTTTGAGAAAAAGTTCTGGTGTCTTCATCGTCAAAGTGGTTTAAAGTTTGTGTGAAAATCAAAGGATTGGATGGATTGCTATTAGCAACCTCATCACTGGCTGCTCCCTTGGGGAATGCGAGTCCCTGTACACTGTTGGAAATCACACAAACCACCAACAAAGCACTTAAAAATCTATTCATCATCATTTCTGTGTGCAAATTTGCGTGCAAATATGAAAAAAAAAAAAAAAATCTCTTCACTTCAATTGTCACAAAAATCGAATAAAAATGTTAAAAATGTTAAAAATGTTAAAAACACAAACACTTTTTAAGAATGTTGTGGAAAAAAGAAACAAAATATTTTCCGATAAAGGGGGAAAAGAAATTGCTGAAAAAAAGAATTGTAGTGTGGAGAGCGAATAGGACACATTGTGTTTTAAAATTAAAATTAAATAATTTATCTAATAAAAAATTAAATCCCACTCTTTGAGAAATCTGTCAACTCTAACCCCTTTTTTGATTCTGATTGAAAATTGCAGAGACAGATTATGATGATATCTAGAGATACACAGGCATGTGATTGGAGATTGGGTGACTTACTAAACAACACTAAATAATCAAGTACTTGCAATTAAAACAACAATTGGAACACCAACAACAATAACCAAAAGCGTAGAAGGTACTCCAAATTTCAAATATTCGTAAAATCCCATTTGGTAGTCAAACTTTGCTTTTTCCGCTACAATTAAATTGGCAACACTACCAATTAATGCTATAATAACAATACTATATTAATATCTATATCTACGATTCATTTGATTTGTATTTTAATAATTACTTAAATTACCAGCAACGGTAGATACAAATGCCAAGAGTAACCATGTAAAATCTGGTGCCATCTCTTCTAGTAAACGAGGACATAGCGCCAAAACTAAGGGAACATTACCCAATATATTACACGCAACTAAAACTATAATTGTAAACACAAGTATCTTTAAGACACTCGAACTTGCTAAAGGAACAAACGGTTCCAAAACTGTCCAAGCTAAACTTGAAAACTCTCTATCAAATCCATCGACAAGAACAAATAAACCGGAAAAGAATATTAATAAACTCCAATCTACAGACACAATTACATCGTTTATATCTTTTCTCTCCAATACTATCAATATCGATACACCAACCATCACTGTAAATCCCATATGAAAACCCAAGAAAAATCCAATCAATACCAATATAATTATAATTCCAGGTTTATAAAAATATAACATTGATAAAAAAGGTTTATATTTCTCATAGTACCTATTTAAATTACTTTTAATATCACTACCATAAATTTTGTTGCTACTGGTATTCTTATTTAATAATTCCAAATCATTATTATCATCCATTTCTGAATTTGAAACTAATATTGCGCCATTATTATTTCTATTTGGATAATTATGTTGAATGGATTTATCTAACTGTATACTTTCCAATTCAATTTGATCTTCTTCTTCCTCTTCATCTTGTTCTAGTTGAACATTTTCAACTTTTCTTATATTAACTATATAATTATCATTTATCTTTTCTATATGATGTGAATTATCCTGTTCTTTGTAAATTATAGATGCTTCAATTGGTGCACCATCATCAATTATACTATGATCATTGGTATTTATATAACCATCTTTGCCTTTTGATCCTGATAATAATGATTTTCTAAAATACAAATACAACAAACTACTATTAATTACAATCCCAATTAAACTAGATACAACTGAAACTTTAAAAAATGTGATAAAACTTAATCCACTAGCTGTAGCTATAATCTATAAATAATATATTTGTTGTTAATATTACTATTATATAGTTGGTGGTATTAATAATATAACAATTATTTACCATATTTTGAGGATTACCAACTGGTAATGCAGCACTACCAATATTAGCACTAGTAGCTACGGCCATTAGATAAGGGAATAAAGGTAAATTTGATTGTTTACAAGCAGTAATAATAATAGGTGTCAATGTAACACAAACAGTGTCATTTGTAAGAATAGAACTTAACACTGCACTAATAAGACAAACTCTAATCATAAACACCACTGGTGATTTACATTTATACAATAATATCTTTGAGGCAATATCCCATATATTTGCTTTCTCCATATAATTACTCAACATCATCATAGACATCAATAATATCAGTGTATCGAAATTGATTGCATTCTTTATCTCTTCAGGTGGTACTATATTAAATATAACCATCAATGTCTTTTTTATACAATATTAGTATTACGCACGAATACTAATCGTAGGAGTACTACTATTACACAATACCTACCGATCCAATCAAAGACACAGCTGCTCTTCCAATTGGAAACCTTTCTATTTTGGTGCATATTAAAATCAAAGAAATCAAGAATATAAAACCAGAGAAATACTTTTTAGCCCCATCATTTAATTCAATAACATGACTCATTTGTTTGATATGCAATATATCTATATCTTTAGATACCCCAACAAACTGCCTGCGCTCTGATAAATCTAAAAACTCAGCCACACCACAATTTTTTTATCAACAATAAAAATCTAAAAAATGTAAAAACCGTCAAAGAAATCAAAAAATTTCAAAAATTCAAAACAATGAAATTTCATCTACTTATCGTGGTGTAAAAGGGGGATGTGTAACAAGATTTTATTAGACATGTGATGTTGACAATGATTAATTGACCTGTTGTTGATGCTGATATATTGTAGATGTTGACGATAATGGTGATGATAAAGATTCAAAACTATTACCACTACTGCTGCTGATACTGCTACTATTACTACTACCGCTACTACTACTGATACCACTACTTGAATCAAAAGGTTTTCTAAATTTATCAGTTAGAGTATAGTAATCCAAAAAGATAGAATCCTCTTCTTTTGCAAAACGTAAAAGAAAAGTCTTGCGTATTCTATTGTTTAATTTCTTGGACTCCTCCAAATCTAAATTCAATCGTTTAATAATGGTGCCATTTAAATCTTTTTGCTGATTTGATTCTTTTTCAAGTGCCTGTATTTCTTTATCTAAAAATCGAATATGTAATTGATACCCAATATTGGCCGCTCTGGACTTCTCCAACATATCTTCTAAATCGACTAATCTCTGTGAAGCAGTGCCTGCAATTTTTGCTGAATTTGGTGAATTGTTATTGCTATTACTGCTGCTGCCAATCATTGTAATGGATCTTGATTTAACGGGTGTCTTTATAGGTGATAAACTATTTAATAAATCTTGATTATTTTGTAAATTATTATTCAATTGATTAAATAGACCTGGATCCATTGATTTCCTCTTGTTGAAACCACTATTACTATTATTATTATTATTACTCTCTTCACCTGGTGTATCAAAACTATCATTAAAATTTTCATTACTTATAAACAACATGTTATCTTTAAATATATTTAATTCTCTTTTTGCATTTGTAAAGTTTTCCTTGGTGATTGTCAGCTGACTAGACATCTCTTTAGAGTTTTCCTCTAGTTGTTTTAGTTTTTCTCTAAAGTTTTCATTATCTACACATAGTCTTTGAATTTGGTTCTTGTATCTAACGTTTTCCTCGTCTTTTTCCTGAATGATACGCATCAAATGTCGCTCGTCCAACGAGTATTGTTTGTCTGCCAACGAGACGGTTGATATCTGTTTGGTCAGTCTCTCGCTGGTTAATTGTTGCTCAAGATGGTGTATTTGGTTGGTGAGTTTGGATATGGTTTCATTAGACTTGCTATACTCGCTCATCAACAGTGAAACCTTTTCATCCGAGTCCAATTCAGTCTTGTTCATAAGTCCTCTAATCGCTAGATTCTCGTGTTCCTTTTGTTGAAGCTCCTGTGTCATTGATTGTTGCGAACTCGATAGATCTTTATACTGTTTTGCACTGATTTCCAATTGATTCCTAACAGAGTCGACAGAGTGGACCAATTCAAGATTCTCTTTTTCCGCATTGGTCAGCTGACTTTTTACCTTTTCATAGGACTTGGTTATGTGCTCATTGTCATACTCGAGCTTATATATTCTGTCGGCCATTACAATCTGCTTGGATTTGTGCTTTTCAATCTTTTTCTGGAGGTCTGAGATCTCGAGATAATACTTTTCTCTATCAGTCTTGAACTGTTTCATCAGAGCGTCTGACTCGCTTCTCTGCAATGCCATAAACTCTTTTTCCTTTTTAATCTGTTTGCCCAACTCGCCAATCTGGTTCTCTAGATACTCGTTCTTGCTCATCCAATCCAATATCTCTGTGTCTTTGCTCTCGATTTCATTTGTCAACTCTTCCATCTGTTCCTTCCAACCATCAATCTCTGTTGGTTGCACCCATTGATTCTTGATAGACTGTAAATCTGTTTTCAACTTGTCAATTTCTTCTCGCTGTGTTTGTATCTCTTTTAAGAGCTCATTGTTTTTCTCTGATAGCTGTTCATTCTCTTCTTCCTTTTCTCTAATGTCTGTATTGTATCTATTGATTTTACTCTTTAGCAAATCAATCTCTTGATCCTTGTGTTCAAATTCAGATATATCAAATTCAATCTGTGTTGTCAACTGCTTCAACTTTTCCTTTAACATTGAACAAACTGATAGTAATTGTTCACTTTTATACTCTTCTTGTAACTCTGTCATTAAATGAAAATTTGAATAACTTTGTGATTTACTCTGTTGTTTTCTTCTATTATTTCTATGTAGAAGTATTATATGATTAGATTATATTTTATCAACTACCAATATGTGTATAATATAATCAACAAACCTTAAATTAGTTGTTGTATTGTTTATATTTTTATTTGGACTATTTGAATTTAAACCAAAGGTATCTATAAATTGATCAGTTGGACTATTATTAATTGTAGTGTTGTTGAATCCTATTAGTTGTGGTGATGTTCTTTTCATTGAATCTAAACCATTCACTTCATAATTTGGACTTGTAGTGGTGGCATTATTGTTGTTGGTCGAAGTTACTGTAAATATAGTTGTTGATTTTGAAAAAACATCATCTTCATCCTCACCTCCGCCCAACATTGTATTTTCATTATTATTATTATTGTTATTTGATATATCCATGCTGTTGTTGCTCCTTCCCCTCTTAATTTACATATTGTACAATTAAATATAGAAAAAATAAATAAAAAACCAATTAAACTTCTTTGTGAGATAGATAAATCGATATACAACAACAACAACAACTATTAATTGATTGATTATCCACTACTAATAATTAATAAATAATAAAATTTAAAATACTCTCCTACTATAATATATATGTATGTATGTATGAAGAGATAGAATAAATGGGGCTGTGTTGTATATCTATACCAGATACATATAGTAGTAATGTAATGTGTATGATGTAGTATATTATACTATCTGTGTGTAATTTTGAGTGAGTGTGTGTGTGTGTGTGAATATGTATTACAACATAGAAATATATAACAAAAAAAAAAAAGTAAACTGCACCTATGAATTATAAGTGGAGGGGGTATACAGATATTAGAATTTGTTTTTTTTTTTTTTTTTGTAAGAGCGAGAAATTTTGAAAAAAAACAAAAATCTGCGCCAAAACTACCCACATCCCTTGCAAAGATTTCAAATAAATAAAAAGTAAAAAAAAAAAAAAGAATTTACAACACATCCACTACTAATAAGAGGACTCGAAAATATAATATTGGTGATGGCCGTCGTCATCATGAGTGAATTGAGGTGGGGTAGATTGTTTTTTTGGTGTGGGATTATTTTATTTTATATATCTTGGAATATGAACATGATCACTAGTTTTCACTTGATAATTTTTCATTTTCTTTTTGATATTCTTCGAATTTTTCTTTGAATTCGTTGGCGACTGTGTTGGTGAGATGCAAAGTGCTGTTGTTAGTATATGATGATGTCGTGTGTGTGTAATATAGAGAGATAGATATACATACTTTCTGGAGTACCGAAACGGATGCATAAAATTTCAAATTTACCAGCTTCTTCTTCAGCAAAATCGACGGCATTCCAAAGCCATGATTTGTCAGAACCAGTCATTGGTTTAAGAGTCAATGCTGGTGAAACCATATGATTTAAACATACTTTGAAGATCTTTTCTCTTCTCATAACAATACGAATCTTGTTTGTGGTTTTATGTTTAAGGAATTTAACTTCACCAGTACCTCTTTCATTCCATTGATCTTGTGGTTCCTTGACAAATCTATATAACTTGGCACGTCTATTATTTAATTGTTGTATTAGTATATCGTATTCCGTGTATACATATGTATTACTTGCTTGTGGTATTGTAATAACATTAACAGTAACAGTAACAGTAATAATAATCGAGTATCCTATCATTTCCCTATATCTCTATCATGACTCAAACCATTCTCCATATGCATTCTCAGAGAGATATTGATAGTCTACAAGGACAACTACTATTCCTATTACTATTATTACTATTATTATCACAACTACAAGTATATCTAAACCAAAAAACATACTTGACAAAGAGAACTTCTTCATCTTCTTCGTTGGTCTTTGTCTTTACTTCCTCCTTTAAGTCTAAAGTTGGTGCAAATTCTCTAGAGGCATCTTCTGAAAGGTTATCTGCTGATTTTTCTTCTTTTTTCTCTTCTTCAACTACAGCTGGAGCAGCAGTAGTGGTGGTGGTTTCTTCTTTTTTTTCCTCAACTGGAGTGGTGGTAGTAGTGGTTTCTTCTTTAGTATCAGACATTGTGTTGTTATATAAGGTTTGTATTCTAAGAGAAAAAAAAAAAATCAAAGGCAGGATAGAGAAAATTTTATAAAAATCAAAAAAATTCGTTTTTTTTTTTTTTTCAAAAAATATTGATGTCAGAAAAAATAAATGGGGTTTAGTTTTTTTATTAAATACCAACATAGTATGGTTATATGTATGTATGACTTGAATTGAGTTTTCCTTAATAATGATGAGAATGTGCATATAAAATAAATGAACCAAAAAAAAAAGAAAAATCTTAATATATCCAATTTTTTTTTTTTAAACCCTTTTTTTTTTTTGTTTTTTTGAACTTCTCGCTTTGTCCCATTGAAAAAATTTCTTCAAACCATGCAGGTTTTTTGATTTTGTTTTTTTTCTCAATAAGTGTTGGTGGGAATAGGATATTTTTTTATCTTTACATAAAACTATAAATATATAATATTTTTATTACTACCTTTTAAATTAAAAAAATAATAAGATTTTTGATTTGTTATTTTTTTTTTTTTTTTTTAGTAGTTCCATTTTATCGGCTTGATTTGGTTCTTCGGCGAGAATGGAGTTATATTGGGCGGCCAAAGCAGAGGTTTTGATAGTGGATTTCAAGAATTCCTCAAATTTGGCAATAGACTCAGAGTTTGGAATATTGGCAATGGCGGCAATGGCTCTCAAGGCACTACGGACACATTCTTCGTTACGTTCGATTTGTTGTTTGACAGCGGTTTCACTGACTTTGGTCATGAGGATGGCCTTGAGTGGATCGATGAGTTGGGGAAGACCTTCCAAGAGGGCTGGACCGTTGCATGAGGCCAAACGGATGATCATCAAGTGACAGAGTAATTTAATATCATATTGAGTATCTTTTAAGCCGTCGCATAAACTATTGATAAAGGCAGGAACGTCAATCTTGTCGATAGAGGTGTCCAACAATGTGTACATGCACTCGAAAGCAGTCTTTCTAATTTCGATACCGTCATCGACCTTGTGTTTAAAGGGTCCCAAATCAACTTCACGGATGAGTTCTGGTTTGATTTTGGCATTGTTGTAGAGGATGGGAAGATAGGTGGCCAAGTTTCCACGGATGAGGGCGGGTTTGTTGTGGGCGATATAGTTGAGTGACAAAAGGGCTGAACGTTTGACAATGAGATTGTCGTCGTTGAGGAGTGTGAGGAATTTGTCAATGTGTTGGGCCAAGTGTTGATCGACCAAGTCTTTGTTTTCCATGATAGAGAATTTAATAGAGGTAACGACAGTGCTTCTTTCCAAGGGTGAGGAGGCATTGATCTTTTCAATGAGTTTTGGAATAATGTCGTTTGGTTGGATCATAGAGAGTTTGCCCAAACATTCGGCAACAATGTTACGAGTACCCTCTTCTTCATTGACACAGTTGGCAAATAAGAGTGGAACGATTTGTGGAAGGAATGGAATGATGATTTTGATACCAGACTCGGTCGAAGAGAGTTTGAGAATGGTTTCTCTGAGAGAGTGTAACAAGAGATATTGCTTCTTTGGTTGAGAAGAGATTTGCTCGAGGATAAATGGTAAATAGGCGGCGAGGGCACATACGGCAATGTCACCCAAACAGAGAGCGGCCACTTGTTTGATTTCTTCATTGTTGGCATCAAAGGTGTGATAGACGGCATTCAAGAGAGTGCTGTTTTGGTGGATATCTATTCTACGACCAATTTCACCAAGACAAGAGAGTGAAAGGAGGACCAATGATTCGTTGGCGTTGCTGAGGTTGCCAATCAAGTTTTGTACGGTAGAGTTTCTTTGGGCTTCGGTAGTTTGGACGGTAATGACAGCAATGCATTGGGAGATGGAGATGTAGGATTGACGAGTGACTGGTTGTTTGATTTGGTTGGCAGTGTCGATGAGGAGCTTGAGAAGTTCGTCAAACTTCATACCAGACTCGTTTAATTGGACAACAGTGCCAAACAAAGACAACAAGGATTCCAATGCGACACCTTGTAACAAGGAGCTCTTGAGGAGGACAAGGGTAGGTGGGAAGAATTGATCCTTGACGCTAGAGGCAGCCTTGGGGTTGGCTTTTAAGAGTTGTTGGATAAAGTTGAATGACAAATGGGTGAGTTGGAGATCGGCTTCATTGATCAATTGACAAACCTCAGAGATGATGGTTGGCAAGATCTTGATGTTGGTCAAGCTGTTGGGGATTTGCTTGACAATGCTGTTAAGGGCAACCAAGGATGATTGTTTAAGGATACGGTTGTTCTTTCTCAAAAAGGTAGACAACAATTCAATGGCCTTTTCAATGATGGAAGAGACGTCAATCTTGATGTCAGAGTTGATAATCTTGGTCAACACCTTGACACTGACGACACGAGTGATTTCATTGTCGAGACGTTCCAAAAGAATCTTGAGGGTTGGTTGGATCTTGGCCTCAAGGTAGTCGCCAAAGTAGGTGATGAGTGAGCCCATGCAAGAGATGGCGCTTTCTTTGACCTCTTGATCAATGTCTTGGGCCTTTAATTGAGAAAAGGTGGCTTCATAGAGTTGATCGATGATTGGCTTGTAGTCGACATCGGCCTTGACGGCGTTTAATACGTTGATAAACTCTTGACAGACTCTGAGGGCCTCAGAAGAGATACGATTGTATGGGTCCATGATGCATTTGATAATGTGGTCGGCGAGAACAGCGCAGCTTGGTTGGAAGGCCTTGGCAGGGTGTGAGGCAAACAAGAGTTTTAAAAATACAAGAGCTTCAATTTTGAGATTAGAGTTGTTGTTCTTTTCGCCAAGACACAAGCTGAGACCGCTCATGAGTTGTTGGACGTGGTTGGTGAGGGCGCCAGGAGAGACGATAATGAGCTCCTTGAGGAGTGAAAAGGCACCAACACGGGTTCTGATGGAACGGTCGACAAGACTCTTGGAGATGGAGCTCACCAATTTTGGTACTTGGTCAACAAGGATTTGTTTGGCCTTGGCGTCGACTTGTTTACGATTGAATTGCTTCAAGAGCAACACATAGGTGGCAAAGATATCCAAACGAACGTTTTCCTCTCTTTCTTTGAAACGGGCATAGAGGACTGGGGCGACATTGGTGAGGAGATCGATAAAAAGTTCAGGACGGGTGAGAATGATGGCGCAGAGGGTCTTGGAGGCGGATCTTCTGACTTTCCAACTAATGTCATCGTCGTCACTAATGTCGGCCTCTTCGTCGTCTTCTTCTTGTTCTTCGTCGTCTTCGGTGTCCATGTCTTGCTCTTCATCTTGGTCGTCTTCGTCTTCGTAGTTTGGATCAAATTTAATATACTTTACACACAATTGAATGACTTGGCCGAGATATGGTGTGATGTCTTTGGGACATTGTTCGACGAGTGCTTCAAAACAGTTGAGACAGTTTTCACGGAGTTCTTCGTTTTGCTCAAATTTCTCATTGTCGCAGTATGAGGCGACGTGGGGAACAATCTTGGGAAGGAATTTACCTAAACGGTAGCCAGAAGACTTGCAAATCGAGGCAATGCATTGAACCAATGTCGAGATAATATCGGCTTTCTTGGCTTCTTCAATTGATTTAATAATGTAATCTACCAAACTACCAAACAAGGCGTCTGGGGCTGGTGCGGCTACGTTTGCCAAACAAGCAATAGCACGCTTTCTAATGGCTGGTCTAGATGCACTCAATTTTGGTAATACAATCTTTTGAATATTTTCCAAATCTGATACCATTGATGATCCATACTTTTGTAATAAATCATTTAAAATATCCAAACATGACATTTTAATTTCATTCTTTTCATTATATTTGGCCTATAATATATGTTTAGTAGTGTCATTAATATATATAAACATATTAATTAATCAATGATTTAATAAGATAAGATAAGATATTACATTATCAATACCAGTGCTAAGTTTTGGTACCAAGTTTTTAATAATTAAATTTGAAATTGGTGAAGATTCAGCTGGAAGATTTAAAATAATGGTTTTTAAACCAATACCACTGATTTCAATGAGTTCTTCTTTATTTGAATCTGAATTTAAAATGTTGTCTGATAAGGTATTTACGATTTCGAGAGCTTGAGTATCTTTAACTTTTTTAATTAATAATCCTAAACTAGTATTGGTTAATTGATTAATTATTTGTTATTGGTGTATCTTTGATATCGATATATGGATATAAGATTTAGATATAAAGAAATAGTCATTGATCATATCATACCATTTAACAACATTTTCTTGTACATTATTAGCACTGTCATCAGTCAAGGTTAATAATTTAGTAACGATTTTATTTTCAAACATTGGGTCCATTTTAAAGCCTTCTTTTTCCAATTCATTGGCAAGATCGTGGGTAGCCATGAATCTGATATCTTTGTCTCTGTTACCCATCTTTTCTAAAATTTGACCTAAAAAGAATGACATTTTCTACAATTATATATATCTTTGTCTGTTGTATTAATCAACAACACACAACAATAAAAATAAAGAGATCTAAAAGTACAAAACAAAAAAAAAACAAAGAGATATATAATAAAAAAAGAAAAATGAATGAAAAAAGAATTAAAAAAAAAGGGGTTTTGATTATTTTTTTTTCATCAAATTGTGTGTGAGTGCTATGTGCGCACTTCAAAAAAAAATAACAAAATTAAAAAAAATTAAAAAAATTAAAAATAAAAAAAAATAATGAAAATTTCAAGGAAAAAAAAAAAAGAATATTCATAGGGGAGTCAGTTTCAATCAAGCTGATTCTGGACTATTACCATGATCAATACTTTTATTGATATTGATCACGAATTGATTCATATGCAAAAACCATTTCAAATCGAAAAGTCAATGGTCTTTGAATTCTTTGAGTTGAACGGTAATTCTAGTTTGTTAAATTATTTGGATAAATAGTATTGAATGGCAGAGAGATAATGTTTATATTATATATGTGTTGGATTTATTTATTATTTAGTGGAAGTAGTATTGCTAGTGACTGGAATAGCATTCATATCAATTTTGGATAATAAATCTTGAATTTTGGTAACAAAACCTTCTCTTGGAATAGAGATTTGTTCACCTGTAAACATGTTTTTGACAGAGAGTGTGTTGGTTTCCATTTCAGATTTACCGATAAAGATCACGAGTGGGATGAGGTTATCGTTGGCATAGTTTAATTGATTGCCACCCTTTGGGTTTACTTTATAAGAGTACTCAGTGTTGACACCGGCGTTCCAGAGAGCGGTGCAAATCAAGAGTCTTTCCTTGATCAAGGATTTATCCATTTGTGCGACAAAGACTTGAGTGGCGTTTTGTCTGATCTTTTGGTTCTTTTTGGTGTACTCTTCTTCGAGGATGGTAAAGATACGCTCGATACCGATAGAGAAACCGACGGATGGAACATCCTTTTTGCCATACATACCAACGAGACCGTCATAACGACCACCGGCGGCAATGGAGCCGACACGGTCTTGTTCGGTGAGGATGGCTTCATAGATGATACCGGTGTAGTAGTCGAGACCACGGGCCAAGCTGAGATCGAAAAGGATCTTGTCGCTGCATCCAAAGCATTCTAAATATTCAAAGAGGACCTCCATTTGGTTGAGTGCCTCGACGGCGTCTTTGTTTGAGTCACACATTTTGGTCTCTCTGAGCTTGGCGAGGAGCTCAAATGGCTTGCCAGACAATTTGACAAAGGCTTCAATCTTGTCGGCAACGGCTGGTTCGAGGCCTTTGGTCTCAACCATTTCGGTACGTACTTCAGCCCATGGGGATTTATCGAGTTTGTCGACGGCACTGCAAATGGTTCTGAACTTGTCGGCTGGGACACCGCAAATGGCAAAGATACCGTCCAAAAGTTTACGGTGATTGAGTTTGATGAGGTATTTGCCTACCTTGACTTGATCTAAAATCTCGCAGATAAGACGAAGACATTCACTGTCGGGCACCATGAGGTCATATTCGCCGGCAATATCAAAATCACATTGATAAAACTCTCTAAATCTGCCCTTGGTCATAACAGGGTTATCTCTACGATACACACGTGCAATGTGGTATCTCTTTATATTCAAAACACCATTGGCAGCAACGTATCTGGCAAATGGTACTGTTAAATCGTATCTCAATGAACAAATTTCACCACCTTGATCTGCTAAATCATAGATCAATTTAGAATCCTCACCATATTTGCCTGTTAATGTGTCCTATGAGTTGATTGGTTTGGTGTTAGAGAGACAGATGATTCATTCCATCAATCAAATAAAATACTCACTCTTAATTCAAATACTGGTGTTTCAATAGTGACAGCACCGTGTCTTTTGAAGCAGGTCTTGATATCACTGAACACTTGTTCACGAATGGTCATTTGTTGTGGGTTGTAATCTTGGGTACCCTTTGGTGTTTTGAGTGATACCTTGTTTCCTTTTTTTGGCTTGGCAGCTAAAGCTGGCTTAGCCTTTTCAGTCTTTTCGACTGGTGCTGCTTTATCTTGAATGCTAATTTGTTCAACTGATGGAACTGTTGGTTCTGACATTGTCTATCTATATGTATATGTGTATGAGTTATACTAAAATAAATGTGATCGCATTCTTTGATTTTATCGATAAAAATTTCAAAAAAATTGCAAAAAAATGAAAAAAAATGGCAAAAACCAAGATATGGGAAAATTAAAAGATTGCTGCTGGTAAAAGGTTTATTGTTGAGGTATTATTATAGATGAACAGATACAACTACTAGTTGTTTGCCCAATATATTGGGGACATATCTCTTGTGTGGTCGTCTGATAATTCCATTTCTCTACCTCTTCTAGTGATATCTTTGAGTTCATTGTTTTCCAAATGTTTGTGGAACGATTCTTTTAAAACTGGAGAAGTGGGTGTGAGTTTGTTGTGTTGTTTCAAGAGTTGTTGTGCTTTATAGTATACATCATTCAAGGGTTTATGGATGATTCCCAATCTAACCAACTCTTCGCATCTATCCTTATTTAACAAACTGCCATATAAACCAATTGCACAATGTAATTTATACAACTCGTCGTCTGTCCAACACTTGTCTCCACAGTGCGATCCATGTTGATGATTTTTATATGATTTATTATTATTGTTATTGTTATTCATTTTAATTATATATATTTATAAATAGTGTGAAAATACGTGAAATAAAGAGAGTATTAAAAAATGAGTGAAATTAATTTCACTCAAATTAACTTGTTTTAGATCCATTTCCAACACTCTTAATTTCCCAAAAAAAGGAATTTAATTTAAAAAAAAAAAATTAAAAAAAATCGAGATTTCACCCTAATCAAGGGTGTGGGTAAATTTAGAAAAAATTGTAAACAGTAGGAAGAATTTCGGCTGAACTGAAAATAGAAGTTTTATAACCTTGATGATGTTCATTTTAAATTGTTTTTTCACATTCTTTGATGTAAAATCCTTTGAAAGAAAAAAAAAACAAAAAAAAAGTCACTAAAATGGTTCAAATATCATAAATGATTACTTTTTAGAGCAACAGATAATCTAAAAATAATACAGATAAGATAGTAATAGAGAATTGATGGAGTGAAATCATTAACTTTTCGTCAAAATAAAAAAAGTAAACATTTAAATGAGTTTTACATTCAATATTTCTCAATAGTTTTCTTAACAACTCAAGAATCCGAATTAAAAATTTTCTAGAGAAAAGTTTTTTAGAAAAATCAAGTTACAAGTACAAATCTTGCCCAATAAACCAAAAAAACTATAGTCTTTCACACCTTGCAAGTCATTTTGGTTTTATTTGAATAAAATTTTAAAATTTTTATTCACTTCGTTTGATATTTCTCAATAGTTTATTGTAATTATCTAGATATGCTGACATCATCGGTAATATAATGCTCTCACAAACATAGACAATTCAATACAAATTCTTTTCTAGAACGTTAAGAAACAGAGTTAAGAATCTTTAGATATTATTTTCGGGTCTTTTTTTAAGTAAAAATTTAAACCATTTTATTGCTTTAATAAATTATTAATGGGGCTTGATCTTATGACAATGTGACATCACTCTATA
>AJWJ01000114.1:0-51710 GCA_000277445.1 Polysphondylium violaceum | reverse complement strand
CGGGGTATATTAATGTAAATCGAGTAATAAACAACATAAATAAAGAATAAATCGTGTAAAATCAAAAGCAATAGAAAAAAATCCTAAAAAATAACAAAAAATCAAGTCTTGACCATAGAAATGAGCTAGCAATGTCTACACATACATACAACAGCACTCTCACACAGATTCACTGTACTCTCTGTGCAGACGCGGGGTGAAACGGTGCTTTTACGCGATAATCTGCCTATGGTTGGATAGATCTTGTCGTTCTACGTTTTTTAGTGATTTTTTTAATAATTATTCCGTTTGGTATGGTCGACCAAAAGATAATATATATATATGTATTTAGAAATACAGAAAAAATAGAAAAAAATGAAAATAAAAAAAAAAAAAATTAGAAAAAAAAAAAAAAAAAATTTACTATTGTGTGTGCGGATGAGGAGAGAGTTTGAGTGGTGTGCTCTCATAAAAAATTTTTCTCACCCACGCACACAATTATGACCGTTTTTTTTTCTTCTCAAAAATTTAAATTTTCTACTACCTCTGTGCGCTTGTGACCCCATTCAGTTTCTCAGATTTCAATATTTTATTTATTTTTATTTTTTATTTATTTTTATTTTACTCAAGTCCTAAAATGGATTGAGTTGTTATGTGTGTATGTGTGAATATGTGTGAATGTGTGTGTTAGAACCCAAAAACTTAATTTTTATATCCTATCGAAAATGTCAATGAAACTAAACTTAGGTTCCGAATAAAGAAAACATGAAATATGTTTGTTGTCACTATTATAGTAGTTGGGGGCATAAATTTACTTTATTTTATTTAGAGTGAATTGCAGATACATATAGTTAGTGTGGTGATGTATATATCTCTGTTGACCATGAGAGATACATCACAATAGTTTTAAAAAGAATATACGCGTTTGAGTGATACTAGTATATATAATTGCGTTTGTGATCACCACCTTAAAACTGCACAGTGGCTTGTTTTCCGAGAAATTAAACTTGAGAAACTGCAAATTGGATAAAAAAAAAAAAAAAAAAAAAAAAAAAATAAATATTAATATTAATAATGAAATCTATGATTGGTTTTTTTAAAAGGCACAACTATAATTCTAGTCTGTATTTACTTCATAGTCCTTGTTTAATGACTCAACTCTGAGGATCCTGAGTTGAGTCATTAAAACTTGGGTCAATAATTTCCTCAAACTCTTGAAAAAATGAATCAATAATTGATATATTGTTGGATATAATAGTTTATTAATTAAAATATCTCTACAATTGGTTCAGAAATTGGGATTATATCTTGAATTATATTCTCGGTGTAATTGAAAATGATTAAATAAAATTGATTGATATTTTGGGCTATAGTATAGACTTGAGAGGATTTAAAGGATGGTAAAACAGAAATGATATAAAGACTACCTTTGGGAGACATATTAGAGATCGACAAGGTGTTTGATGACGTCAATGATGAAAACACTTGTTTTAAAATACCACTAGATGGATTATAGTATTGTAATAAACCAATGACTTGTGAAATGTATGGATGATATTTCATTTTATATGGACCAAATGTAAATATCGATATGGTGGGCTTGAATAACAATTGATATGAAGATTTTGTTGTGTTGTAATAATAGTATCTAATATAATTGTTACTTAGACTCGTGGTGATTGTATGGTTGGCATAGGAGACTGCATAATAGTTTTCAAATTGATTAAAAACGGCAGATTGGAAAACACCTGGAAATTGATCAATGGTGACATTGGATCCAGTGAATGGATTCAGTTTAATTATTTTGAGGATACCAAAATTGAAAACTGTGATAAACAAGTTATTTGGATCATTGTTTGTATTATTTAAATTATAAGCCAAACCACCCAATGTAAGATGATTTCCAATTGGTAGAATGGATGAAACACTCCATTCATCTGTACAGTTAATTGAAATTAAATTCATTTGATTTGAAACCTGATAGTTGATATATTAATATAAACAACATTAATTTATATTCATAAATATTTATCAACTTACTTGATTTGTTGAAACAAAAGTTAAAATATTTTCATTGTAATTGTAGGAACTAAATTGTTGATCACCAGGATAAGTGTAACCATTTAAAGTAACCATAGGATTTGTAGTTTGATTATCATAACTTATTGAACCAACAACAATAGTATTTTTACCTTGACTCCAAATACCGACGCCTGAATGATCTGATAGCACTAGACCACTGAAAAAGATAATGAAAATCAATACTTTAATCATTTCTCTCTATATAACAAATAATCAAATATGAAAATGAATCATATCATAGTTGGGCTTTTATAAATCGCCTTGACACCCGAATCAATTTTAAAAAAAAATCAGTAAAAATTTTAAAAAAAAAATCACGACCCTGGGTGTGGTAAACTTTTGGATTCCCAAACACATTTGGATCACAAATCTCAATCAATATATGTCCATACTAGAAGAGTCAAATATATTGCTTTTTATATAAAAAATTAATTTTAATACATATGTTTTTTTTTTATTGTTATTTATATATAATTAATTAATAAGATTTATGATCAAATAATTAAATAAAATGCAAGATTTTGTTCATGAATCATCATTGTGGCGGAGGGTGGTTGTGGATTTCTTTTGTTTTTTAAATTACTACTATATCTATGATTGTGTTAAATTACTACTACTATATGTTGTTTAGTTGGAATCTTCGATAGCAGCGGCACCAGAAGTAATTTCAATGAGTTCAGAGGTAATCATAGCTTGACGAGCTCTGTTGTATTGGAGGGAAAGACCTTGAGAGATAGATTCACCATTCTTTGAGGCGTTATCCATGGAAACCATACGACCGGCCATTTCAGAGGCTCTGTTTTGGTAGAGGGAAGCCCAGAAGGCAGAGGCCAAGTAAAATTCAGAGAGATCCTTCATGGTGGCAGCACGATCTTCGGTGGTTTGGTAGGTGTAGAATTTGTCACGGTGTTGTTCCATGAGGTTGAAGCCTGGGATAAAGAGAGCGTCGACGCTGTATGAGAGGGCGTTTTTGAATTTGTTGTAGACAATGACGGCATTGTCAAAGTTTGGAATCTTGGCGATGATTTCATTTAAAAATAAAAGGGTCTCTGGGAAAGAGTAGTCTTGTTTACCAAAATCACGACCACCAAACAAGAGTTTCTTTGGATAGTCGGTGGCGAGTGGAGCGGTACCCTTTAAACCAGTAGTAGAGGCAATCATTTTATCTTCGGTATCTTTAGATAATAAAGCTTTGCAGGCTTTGACGACTTGGTGATTGACTGGACCACACATACCAGTATCGGTGGTGATGGCAATGACAAGTTGTTTGTTGGATCTGTCTTCAGCAAAGGTGGTACCTTGTTCTAATTGATCGAGAGCTTCGTTTGATTTAATTTCACTTAAGAGTTTGCTTGGACCTACATTGAAAGCACCCAATTCTTCGGCTTTCTTTTCAGCTGAACGTAATTTAGATGAAGCAACCATATGTAAAGTTTTGGTAAGTTTAGAAATAGTTTGTACAGTACCTAAACGAACTTTAACTATATTATTTTAAATTGTAATGATGATGGTTAATACATATATATACTTTTATAAAAGATCTATTTTCTTTGTTATTTCTCAATAATATAATAATAATAATAAGTGGGCCGTAATAGTGTGATGGTATGTAATAGTAGGTAGTATTGCTATGTTTGTTGCTTTGGTTGTTACTCTTGTGTGCTATGTGTGCTATGTGTGCTATAGTTCCCATTTTAATGTAATGTTGTCTGTCCTTTCATCTAGTACTATTTTATGATACTGTATAAACTTTACTAATATTATTGTGTTGTTATTGTTTTCCTGATTATCTGTTATCTATAGAACTGTATCTCTAAATAAACAAATGTGCTACCCTAAAATATATGATTCTTGAATAATAACTGAATACTTTGAAATACGCCTTCTATTCCTATCACCATTACTGCTATGGTACTTTATTTGTAATATTTACTATTTTATGATTTACTATATTACTAGATCACTACATTGTGCACACTACTACAACCTGTATTATTACTCTTTTTACAACTCTGTCTGTGATCAACAATATGATAATGTTGACATGTTGGCGATCACAACACTGCGTGGCCATGATCATTTCACCGCACAGCACACAGCCCACATAAAGTATGCATGGTATGATGGTGGGGGTGTGGTGGATTATCGTCATTTTTAACTGCATGTGATTTGTATGATACCTACGATCTTTCAAGGTGGCCATACCACGAACTTGATTTTGGTTGGTCAAACCAACAAATAATTTAGATGAGGCTTTAACAGTTGTATTCATTTTATAATATGTAATACTCTAAATGTGTGGGAAAAAAATAAAAAAAAAAATAAAAAAAATTTAATCACTGCGAGGAGCGCGCTGTGCCCCATACAAAAAATTTGTGATAGAAAAAAAAAAAAAAAATCGTATTTGAACTTCTGCCAAGAATTGAAAAAAAAATAAAAATCCTCTCACAAAGAACTATCCATAGAGATGGGTGGGCGAAAAAAAATTTTCATCTTGTCGTCTCATAGTGAAACCACTTCGAGATGACAGTTTATTAATTAATTTAAAATAGAAAATAACCAACATATAGCCTGTCCTAAGACAGACATCGATTATAACCGTACTGCTACATATAAATATTATAAACAATTGTGCAGTGAGGAGTATCATTGTTGCAATAAGAGAATTGAAAATCGATATAATAATAGAAAAAGTCATCGAGGTCAAGCTATATCATTATAATAAAATATTATTAACTAAAGTATGCTGTATATAGGAATACTATATTGATACTTTAGACCTACCTACCTATTTAATGTTCGATTCATTCAGGTGATACTATAGACTTGGTTGTTAAATGATCAAGAGACTAATATTATGAGAGAGAGAAAAGTAAAGATAGTCAAAATTCATGCTTTTTTTTTTTTTCCATACAAAAAAAGCAAAATAATCCAAATCTGATCAAGGGAAAAAAAAAAAAGTTTTTACATCAGAAAATGTACATGATTTTATTGACGATATTTTAGATCCCAATATTGAACTTTAGTATATTGAAAGATTTAACAGGGAGAATTTAAGACTTCCCATTAATTGAACCCGGTTGCCAAAAAAAGAATGATAAAAATAATTCAAATAGCAATGGACCGGTTCACAAAGTTGGCTATAGGTTATTTTCAAGATTCCAAGTTAGGTGCAGATATCTCTAGTGGACAGTGAGATTTTTTGGATTATGTGTCCTACTGTGAGGATCAGGGTGAATTTGAAGAAGATTTTATTGAAATGGTTGAAAATCAGATGAATGTTAAAATAATAGATGGGAAAGTGATCCACCTTAACCCAGATGGAACTCCCCGTGATACACGATCTCAAGATTTGACCTCAAATTTACAAAACTAGGAAGAAACCAAATAGAAAAAAAAAATAAACAAATTATTTAATATTGATTATAAATATATTTATCTCTTAACTATATAGTATAGTTTTTCTATATTTTCTACGAAGTCTAGATATATTTTTTTTTTTATAGGGCGATTAGGTACTTCCTTGAATGAGACATCTCTCCTGAACATGAAGACCGGGTCCATCGCACTGTGACACCTGCATTGGTGGGCGTGGTATGTATCGCATTTATCCTCATAACTTAATCTGACAAAATATAAATGATTTTCTGACTCTTCCACATGGCTTTTTATGTCTTCTACATTCTGGAATTCAGAATCTTGTATCCTTTTCAACCCTTGATCTGTTTTTTTGTCAATGGTCATGCGAGGTGATTCATATTCAGTCCACTTTGTTTAAAGGTTTCGTGATCGACTAATAATTCTCCTAGCGTCTTGTTTTTGTTTTCCCTCCTTGTAGCGAACATTGAAACACCGAGATTGGTTGGTGTGCACCGGCCACATAAATGAAACCATTTTTATCAGGACCCCTTAATAATGTACGAATTATTATTATCATTATCATCACTTCCGGTCATTTTTCACACCTGACCTTTCATGCATATCTTGAGTGAAAATAATCATTTGTACTTGTTTGATAGCTGTGTGGGATCACACGTTCTCTGTACAATGACACAAACACATGCACATATTATAAACATGTGGTATCACCACATTCGCAAACGCACGAACGTTTCATCATATCATAATTATTTTACAAATTGGTGTGAGTGTGGGGTTGTGAATTTCATTTTCTATTTTAAATTATATCTGTGTGTTGAAAGAAACCCAATTACCGTTTTTTTTTTTTTTTTTTACTTTTATTTATTTGATATCATATGTGTTTTTTTCTGTTTGATTGGAGAAAAACAGAGAGGAAGTAGGAGGGATTTGAAGCAAATCAATAGCTAATCAATAGTCTTTGTTTCATCATCATTAAAACATCATATTCTATATATATAAATATACACTGTTACATTCAGACACTATACACAATCAAGATAAGATCTTATTGTGCGAAATATTGTTTGAGTTTTCTCAGCGGGCACCCATCCAACAGAAAAAAAATATTTGATTTGGTGGAGCTTGACAACGTGCTTTTCTCAAGTCCCCAATTTTTTTAGATTTTTTTTTTGTAATTTTTTTTTAATTTACTTAGCCCCAGCGGTCAAGGGAAAGGACATTTATAGCCAACAGTGTAAATAATAGCAATATAACAGAGTGGACATAAACAACAGCAACAGCACACAGCAACAACAATATATTATTATAGCTAGATACTGCCGCACACATATACCAATGTTTTAGATAGTGTTTTGTGTTGTGTTTGATTTGCATCTCCCCTACTCGTGTCATACACCCCCTATCGTTCACCGCCATCACTCTATCTTGGATAATAGAGTTTTTTCATAAACATGGAGACAACAACTACTACAACATCTTTGAAACATGAGAGGATCGATGAGGAAGATGAAGATAAAGAAAAACAGCTATTGGCCGAACAACAACAAAGAGAAGAAAAAAAAGAACAACAGCAACAACAGCAGCAGCAAAAGCAAGAGTTGGAAGATCATAGTTTTTCAAACTTTTACAACAGTAGTAGTAATAGTAATAGTACTAGTCATAGTAACAACAACAATAATAATATTTTATCATCCCCACCAACAGCAGTACCAAATGCAAATAATATAGGATCATCATCAAATAATAATGGTATCACAGGCACATCTTTATCAAGTAGTATAGGATATAGTAATGCAATGTTATCATCATCTACATCATCATCTTATTCACAAAGTCAACAAGTACCTCAAGGTATGATTGGAAATTATTTAATTATGAAAACCATTGGTAGAGGTCAGTTTGGTAAAGTCAAGTTGGGTTATCATAAAAAGATACCAAATGAAAAGGTATTGTATTAGACAGTGTATTCTACTCATAGAGGATAGCATCAACAATACTAACAGTGGGTTGATTACTCCTTTTCAAAACACATTTACAGGTAGCAATCAAAATTATAAATAAGTCTAAATTGGATCAAGAGACATTAAAGATGGTACAGAGAGAGGTTAGAATTATGAAGCTATTACACCATCCAAACATTATACGATTGTACGAGGTTATAGAGACAACGAGGGCATTGTATTTGATTATGGAGTATGCAGGTGAGGGCGAGGTCATGGATTTTATGATTGCCCATGGCGTGTTGACAGAGTCACAGGCACGTACCTTTTTCACACAGATCGTGTCGGCCATAAACTATTGTCACAGCAAGCGGGCCGTGCACAGGGACCTCAAGCCAGAGAACTTGCTGTTGGACCACAATCGTCAGATAAAGATCATTGATTTTGGACTGAGCAATGTGTTTACACCGGGCAGCTACCTAAAGACGTTTTGTGGCAGTCCCACATATGCGTCGCCCGAGTTGATCCTCAGAAAAGAGTATAACGGGCCCTCGGTCGATATTTGGAGCATGGGCGTCGTCTTGTTTGTGTTGGTCACAGGGTACTTGCCCTTTGATGGCGAAAACTATGTCGAGCTGTTTCAAAAGATCCTGGCGGCCGACTACCAGATCCCGTCGTACCTCACGCAAGAGTGTCAGTCACTGATATCGCGCATGCTGGTTGTCGACCCCGACAAGCGGGCCACGCTCGACGAGATTATCAATCACCCGTGGCTTGCAAGCACACGAAATGTAATCATAGAGACCTCGCTTATCACGCCCCCCGTGTCGCCCACCAACGAACACCTCGATTCCGACATTGTCGCCGAGCTAGTCAACATTGGCTTTGATAAAGAGGAACTGTACAATAGCATCAAACAAAACAAATACAACGATTCCGCCGCCATCTATTTCCTCTTGCTACACAAGCGACAGCGTGAGCAGCAGACGTCGACACCGCGCCAACTCGACTCGTTTTACTCTGAGGCACTCTCAATTCCCGCACCCGTGGGCGAGAACAGTCCCCTCATCAAATACAAGCGTAACCATAAACGAAGTCACACTGCCGACACACCATCGCCCAAACATCACTCGACCGCACCCAATCCACCTCCTCGTGTGGATATTCAGTCTCCTAGCCACACCTCGGTCAATTCACGTGGTCCTACCACCACAACGACCACAACCACCAGTAGCAACAACTCATCCAACTCCTCCATAGCCTCATCTCCACCCAGTCACTCTTGTTCACCATCCAACAACCTCATCCTCCCTCCCAGACATCAATATGTACAAAGAAGAGCAACTGCTTCTTCTATCAATGATAAATCAAATAATTACTCTACCAGAGACCAAGTTGAAAGACATCAATCCTATTTAACTAATAATAACAATAACAATAACACTAGTAATAACAGCAACAGCAACAATAACAACAGCAGCAACAACAACAATATTGTCAATAGAATTAGAAGTAATAGTAGCAGTATAGCAGAAAGACAAGAGACAAAGAATAGGTTTGAGGATGAATGGGTTCTATTTGAAGACTATTCAAATGAGAAATCTAGAGATGGCAAAGAAAAGAACAACAACATTCCATTAAAACTAAAACAAAAGTCACCTGTTCATTCATTTATATCTTCATTCAAGAATATGTTGAAAAGATCAGATGACAAATCAATGGTTATTCCATCTGATAAATCAAATACAACAAATACAAATGCTATAAATGATAGTAATAATAATAGTAATAATGGTAATGATATAAATAATAATAATAGTAGTACACAGTCACAACAACAACAACAACAACAAGTTCAAGAACCTAGAATAGTTAGATTCGTATTTGGTGTAAATACAACATCGATGAAAGATGCACCAGAGTTGATGCAACAGGTATTAAAAGTTGTCGATACTTTTTGTATCCCGAATACACAAAAAGGACCTTATTTGATAGAGTGTGAAACTGAAGGTGTTAGATTTACTATAGAGGTTTGCCGTTTACCAAGATTATCGGTAAATGGTTTGAAATTTAAGAGATCTGGTGGTTCTTCTTGGCGATACAAAGGAATATGTAAAGATTTACTTTCACAAATGAAATTAAATGCTTGATACAATATATACACATACACACATTGATATAATAAATAAATTTAAATAGTAAATTATATATATAATATAAATATAAATATAAATTAAATAGTAGGTAGTAGTGTACATTTATTCATCATCAGTATCATCAGTATCATCATCATCATCTTCATCATCACTTAATTTACCTTTTTTTGTTAAATATCTCAATGCTTCTCTTTTGGCCAATGTTGATAGGATGTGCTGGTGTTGATCGAGAAATTCGTGGACAATGGTTGGGTTTGTTTTTGATAGTTGTCTGAGTGACCATCCTATGGCTTTTTGTATAAAGAATTCTTTGTTGTGCATGGTTGATTTAATGTAAGAGAAGAGGAGTTCAGTGTCAATTTTATCTTTATAGGTCAATTGAAAGATAATACTTGTTCTCTGATACCATATACTGTGGATATCTGCATCTGTGTTCCATTTGGACGTGTACTCTTTAATTTGTTTGGGAAACAACTTGAGGTGTGATCCTACCAATTTACTGGCAATAATGTCCACCGTGTCCCACCACGGCTCGATCGCAATCATTTGTTGATAGATTTCAATTCGATTCGAGTCGACAACTTTGTGTAGCTGGTGAGATGCCAGATCAAGACTAATGTATTTGAATTCCCTTTCCTCGAGTTTAAATATCTCCAACAGTTGTGACGATTGCTGCGGTCTGCCATTCTCTTGAATAAACTGTTTGAGCAACGTACGTCGGTTGGGCGACGACAGTCCAATGAATTTAAATTGATCTCTCATATAGTGTTCCATCCTTTTCGATTGTTTGGGATCATGATGTTTTCTAAAGAATCTAGATAACTTTAAAACATATTCTTTATTATTCATTGTTGTTTATTTTTTGTATTGTGCGGGAGTAAAGTGTTTTTGTATTTTTTTGCAAAAAATTTATATAAAATGAAAAATTAATTAATTTCCAGGAAATTTGATTAACGAGTTTGGCGGGTTGATTGAGAATTGATCTTGGGTGGGTTTGGACAAGATTTTTTTTGGCATTAATAATATTTTCTGTTAATTCCATAATCAGAGAGTCTAAGATTGTTTTTATTTTTTATGATAAAGAGATCTCTTTATTTAATTTGGCTTAAAGTAGTGTCTCTACCATACTTTTACCAAATATGCCAAAATTAAACTCACGTTAAGTATATTTGTGCTTTAGGCAATTACAATTAGTTAATCTTAGGCAAAAAAAATAAAATAAAAGAGATGCTATACATTATCAACATGACTGAAATGACAGTGTAAATGATAATACTCATTTTGAAACTCTACAGATAATTTATCTACACACAATATGTATGGAGAATAACTAACAACAGATGAAGATTTTTTTTTTTATTTTTTTTTTAAATTATTCACACAAAATACAAACATGTCAGAAATATACAACACATCTCATAACCCAATTTCATCAAATTTCTATATCAAACACATTTTTTAATGTTGAAATATATACTTTTTTTATCAATACTGTTGACAAATATCGTAATTGTTGCAGCAACCAATGAACATAATAGTAATGGTAAAAACAACAAACATACACTTAAACCAGAAATAGAAGAGATTAAACACATTCAAATCATTTTAGGCAGCACTCGACCAGGCAGAATTTGTGACCAAGTGGGAGAGTATGTCAGAGAGGTAATGCAAAAAAGTAGCCCTTCTTCATTTAGCTATGAGATTGTGGATCTGCGTGACCACCCTCTACCCTTTTTCGATGAACCCGATGTGCCCGCAAATAGAAAATACACCAAACCACACACATTTGAGTGGAGTGCCAAGGTGTCGCAGGCACACGGCTTTGTGTTTGTCACACCAGAGTACAATGGACTCATTCCCGGTGTGCTCAAGAATGCCATAGACTTTTTGTACCATGAGTGGTCGTCTAAACCCACTGTCATTGTCAGCTATGCCAATAAAGGTGGGACATCGTCAGCTGCCAATCTGTTGGCTCTTACAACACGCATTCATATGAAAGTCGTACCAACAATGCCTGCTCTTATAACAACAAACGATGTAAGAGATAAAAAAACAAATAGAATCAAGAATCCACATAAAGCATTTTCTCAGCACAAAGAGTCTATTAAACAAGCTACTCATCAACTCGTGGAGTTGGTGTGTCCTGTTGAGTGTTGTTTGAAATAAAGATTTGGTGTATATTGGTGATATAATAATGAAGATGATCGATCATCTTGTATTTTACAGGATTTTTATAAAATGTTGACTTGAAAGGGATTCGTTTCATAAATGTACGGATAATTTTTGTTTTAATTCGTGTTTTTGTATTAACATGGGAGTACTCTTTGCCAAAGAGTGGTTCCACAGAAACTTTATTTATAATTTTAGCTGGTCTCTTTAACTGCTATTTAAAATACAGAGGAGCGGGAGATGAACGATCGATCTTAGGGATCTAAAGGCTTTAGGATGTGAAGGACAATGGATGTATTAGAGTGTTGGTTGAAAATTTTGTTAAATCTCTCTAGGACGACTGTTATACTCTTGATTCTAGCTTGTTGGATCTCTCTTGTAGTTTCTTAGAAGGGAGTGTGCATGGTCAAGTGTTTTGGATCAAGCATTGTGTTGTGATAGTGTTAGTTTCTTTTTGATGAATTCTCGGTTGTAGGTGGCTTTTGTTGTTTCTGTTCATCCAGTTCCATTCAAAGGCTATTATCTCGGCTTTGGAGGGTATGAGGAGTGAACGTAGTGTGTCTTTGTTCCATTTTATATATTGCAGGTTATTGTCCTTTAGGGACTCAGCGATTGTATTGAAAGCTTCTTTGTTGGCTGGGCATGTGAAGAATATGTGTTCTGATGTTTCTAAATATTTTAATTAGTTTAAAACCCGGTAAATTTTTGTCTACGACACCTTAGCAAAGTGGTTAATGCGGCGCCCTGCTAAGGCGTTCTCTTCGGAGGCGCAGGTTCGAACCCTGCAGGTGTCGATCATCTCTCTAGAGAAAATCTTCTATCGGGTTAGTTTTTTTTTCCCAAAATTTAGTAAATGTAATGATAATGGAATACAAATAGTTGTAAAATGATAAAATGTGTATGTTTACAGTGGGTGAACAGAAACGAATGATCTTTATTTTTTTAATTTTTAGTTTTTATGTTTTTGAAAATCATACCAATGATTTGGGTGAGGTAATTACAAACAATAATAATAATCATTGTATTATTAGTACACTTATAGACTAGATAAAATAAAGAAAAACAAGACAAAAAAAAGATTTTAGGATGAGAAGGGTGCCCACACCAACCGAAGGTTCTATTTAAGGATAATCCAGATTTTAAAAGATATTGAATTATCCCACTATTGAGAGATGTGAAATTTAATATAATGTGATTGTTGTCAATTTATCAATGAATATTTGATGAGTTGATGTGTATCTACTTCAAAATCCATTCACATTTTTGGAAATAATTTAATATTCCTATCTGTGTATCTACTACAAAATTAATATTATCCTGATATCGAATATTAATTTCAAATCCTCAACTATAAAAGAAAAAATTTGAATAAACTTCAGTTGGGCCGCACCCTTCTCACCCTGTAAGCTTAATTTGATTATTGTTTATCTTTATTTTGTATAGATCTCTATCAATAGCATTTAGGTGTATCTCAAAGTTTAAAATTTTTCTAGGTTCTCTCACAAATTGAAGAGCTCATGTCAAAATCATTCACCATATTGTTTTTGACCAAAACCTTTGATAAAATTGGTTCGAATAAAATTTTCAATATTTTCACCCCTTTAGATACCTATTTTTATTTTCTTTTTTTTTTATGCAAAAATCTTTTGAAAAAAATCCAACTGGAAAGATCTTTTTATTTTAAAAAAAATTGAAGTTTTAACTTGGGGTTAAGTTCTGTTCGTTGTATTCCGTTCTGTAGATAAGTTCCGTTCGTTGTGTTCCCTTCTGTTCTTAATGTTATTATTATTTATATATCAATTATTCTGTTCTTTTAAATCAACTATAAATACTATCAATATGTCCTATCTAAAATCATCAACAATCAAATCATTTTCAAACAAAACCAGATAAATTAAATCAACAATGAAATCTGTTATACTCATTTTATCAATTATTATCTCTATCATTTTTGCAGTCTCCTATGTTTCTGCTTCACAAAATTTTGAATGCAGCTTTACCTGTAGCGATGGAACAAAATCTATTTTACCTTTAATATCGTATGTAAAATATTTATAAGCATTTTTATAAACACAAATATACTAAAATAATTTCAAATTAGATCGGAGGAAGATTGTAAACTAGCAGTTTACTACTCTGAGTGCCCAAATAGAAAGACTCCAAAACATAAATACTGTGTACCATGGTGTAATCCCTGCAATGTATGTCCACCAATGGGCTCAAATAAAATTGAAACCTTCTCATTCCTAAACATTTCAACATCATGCTAATCAAATTGTAAAAATTCATTCAATTTTTATGATTTTTTTCAAATAATAAATATTTATTTATTATTGCTACAAAACAAAAAATTGGATTTCCTATATTGTTTTATTGATCTTGAAGTTCTTTAGCCTTTCATTGAGCTTCCAACTCAACTCTTTTAAGATTTTCCCCTTTTCTTTTGATACCTTTTCATTTTCTATTTTCAATTAGGGAATGATTGTCGGGTATTTCATTGATAAATTCTGTTGAGGTTTTATTATCTTGATCTACAAGCTCTTCTAAATTTTTCAAAAAAAGGTACTTGTGGTCTAACTAGAAATTGTAGTAGTAAATCATTTGCTGAGAGAATTTGTTGTAGATGATGCCATATTTAATGTTTCTGGAATTGATTTAATGACTATATAATGGGGCCATAACTTCAGAACTGAGCCTCGATAATTAAATTAGAGATATCAAAAGTTTGTATTGTTTTGTATCAAACATTTCATTTTGAATCAATCAAGTAAAAAAAAGTATTTTTAAAATAATATTATATATGTCTTAATGATAATAAATTTATTCTGTACATGATTTTGAAAAGAGTGCAAGGAAAAAAGAGGATAATGTATATATAATCACTCTATGTCGATAATTTCCAATATCTATCTATATCTATTTTATATTCTATATTCTATATTCTATATTAATTGGCAATGATACTAATATCATCATAAGAAGAGTTTAAACCAGTGCCTTGATGAATATCAGAGAGAGGAGGTGTGCTTTTGGTTGAGGTAGACACAGATGAACCTGATATGGACATATTAGAAGAGGTGTTTATAGATGAGCTTGAATAGCCCATACCACCCTCACCACCATCACCACCATTGCTATTATTTGAAAAACTACTTTCTACATATTTTGAAAAAATAGAATATTCTCTTGATCTTTGAATTGCTCTCTTTTCAGCAATCTCGCCAATCACTGGTAATTTATAAACATGTGCTTTGCCACCATCATAGTTTACTTTAAAAATCATAAAAAGAACAAAAAGTAAATAAACTGACCAAATGATGATTGACACTGTTTTAGTCCAAATAAATAGAAATTGTAAACATATAGCACACATACTCTACATTTATATTTAATGATGATATTAATATAAAAGTGTTTAGTTGAGTTATTAATTTTAATAATAATAACAACGATAACATACAATGATAAAAGATTGATAGGCATGAAATTGAATGAAAACGTTTTTCTTTTCCAAAATTAAAATAATAGAGGCTGATAACCAAGTGAAATATGCTAATGAAGAGATTAATTTTGGATTCATAGATCTATTTACAAATGCAAAAAGAATAGTTAGTATATATTTTAAATTAGAGTTATAATAACAATAATATAATAAATACTCTAATCCATCATCTGAAAAAGTATCATCGGCTAAATTATCAAAATTTAAAAGATTTGAATTTTCAACCATTACCATAGAGGCACCATCATTGATAATGGTGGTATTGGAGGTTGTTGTTAAAATTGATTGATTTCTATTATGATAATCTGATTCATCTACATGATAGTCTATATTAAATCCACCTTTTCTAATACTATCTAAATAACTATTATTTGAAGTCACCACCGGTGTAGTAGGTGTTGATGTTGTTGTTGTGTTTGATGTTGCTGTTGGTATTGATGTTGGTGGTGGTATAGATATATTTGATTGTACATGGGTATTTCCCGATAAGGTTTGTGTTGACATTGCTGTATTATTACTGTGAGTACTGTTACTATTACTATTACTATTGCTTTTTGTTGTTGTTGAACTATCTAAACTTCTTCTAAGATTAGTATAAGAGTTATTTCTAGACGTCAAAACAGGAGTTGAAGGTAAAGAATTACTGCTAAATTCCATTTTCAAAAGGTTTTTTTGTTTTTTTTCTTTTTTTTTCTTTTTTTATTTTATTCAGTAGATATTTGCTTTGTTTTCTGTATATGATGTATATATGAGGTGATTTATCGTAACATATGATGCGTTGAAATTTTTTTAAAAAAAATAAAAAAAAATGAAAAAATGAAAAAATCGATGCCAAGTGATTTTTGGTGACACTTTTCATAAAGATATCATACCATTGTTGTTGTTGTTGTTTGTTGTCTTTATAATAAATTGATAAATAAATTTATTATGTGTGTTTGATGTGTGGGGTAATTAATTAAATTTATACAAATGCCATAACCATTGAATGTTTTTCAACAAAAGGCAATAAAAATATATTTGATAAAAAGTAAAATGCAATACCAAATCCAATAGAGATTGGAAGAGCTGGTAATGCTTTTTTAAATAAGGCTAATAATAACAATGTCATAAATAATCCCTAGTATCGATTTGGAAAGAGTATAAGTATGGATATGGTATATATGATATGAATATGGGTAAGAGATCTCAAATAGATAACACATACAGTGATGACGGCAACATAACATGAAAATACAGTGGCCATATCTCTGAGGGCGGCCCTGCCAATTAAAACTGAATAGAAAATAAAATCACCCAGACCAAGCTTGAGATTCGAATCAGAGCCCTTGTTGGTCTCGTAGATGAGTGCGGGAATGGTTTCGTTTCTCTCTTGGGCCAGCTCGAGCAACACCTTGAGCGGGCCTCGGGGACAGAGCACGGCAAACAAGTCGTAGATGGCGACGAGTGCCAGCAACAAGAGTGCGGTCCATTCGGGCAATTTGGTGAATGATATGGCGGTCAACACGCTGACCAATATCAAGTACATTTGGGTGAGGTACTGGGGACAGTACCAAAAGATAGCCAGTATGCCGCCGACCGTCAGGTTAAACACTATAAATACAAACGATATCCAATCGAGCGACATATTGTTGATGGCCAATATATTGATCAGAGTGTATCCTCCCAGCGATCCCAATAGACTGCCCACCGATAAAAATAACCATCCATAGATGATAATTGTGCATCGATATTTATACAACAAAACAAATCCAACAGTGGTCAATATCAAAGTACCTAGAAATATTAAACTACTAATTAACGCATCGACAAACGTTGTGTCGCCTCCGCCTCCACCTCCACTATTAAATGTAGTATAAATGGATCCAATGGCCGTGGTTGATTCAATGTAAGTTTGATTATTAAATGATCTAACTGCATAAACAGTTAATGCTATTGTAATGGTAACTGGTGTCTATTTGATATATATGTTAATACTATAGTACTTTTACATATAAATATAAATGTAGTGGATCATTATGACTACCAATACTCCAACAAACAAACAAAACATACCAGTACAGTAATAATCAAATCTGAAAAATCTTGAAGGGTTACTTGATCATCTTCTTCATCTTGATTGCTCTCTTGAGCTACTTCTAATAAAGGTGTTTCTTCTCTTAGATTTGATTCTTCATTTTCAATGTCATCATCATTGTTGTGTTTGTTTTGTCTTGTTGATCTTAATATTGAAGCATTGTTGGTTGATGATGTTGATGGTGAGTCTAGTGGTGAAGACGATGATGAAGGCATTGTACCATCATCTATATCTCTTTCAAGCATCTCCATCTCTAAAGTACTCTTATTAATAAATTTATCTATTTTCCCCTTTTTTAGTGTCAAAAATTAAGAAAACAAGTTTTTTTTTTTTTTTTTTTTTTTTATAAAAAAAAAATAAAAATCAGTTTAATTTATTTGCATATGAAAGTATCAATTACACTGCCTCTGTCGTTGGTGATATCATTGGGTTCCCCAAAACCTTGTATATCATGGACATACATCAAGACTGGTATCCATCACCTCCCTTTCCAATATTAATCCCATAAAAGAAGAAATAAAATGTTAATCGTAGATATGTTTGTATGAAGTTAAACATGTTATTATTTTATATACATGTACCATGACTTGACAATGGGAGGGTGGTTTGGGGGTTGGGTGTTTCTTCCTAGTCTGAGGGTCCTATAAGAGTTTGATTCTATACTTATAGATACACCAAGGGATAAATGATTCCAATTCAGAGAGGGGCCTCTGAAGAGCAGGGGAGTACCTAGTATATTAATTACTATAGCAAATTTGTATATTTGAATTGTATATTAGTAAAAAACACATTGGGGTGAGAAGGGTGGGCAAACCAACAGAAGTTTTATTTATTTAATTTATCTTTTATAATAGTGCACAGAATTTAAGTGTGATCTATGATTAAGATCTAGATGTACCTATGTTTTTGGAAGTAATTCTAATATCACTGTTAATATTATTACAATAAGTATATAAGTGTTTATTAAATTGTAAATCAAAATGCATTACCATTAAAAAGAAAAATTCTATTTAAATAAACTTCAGTTGGTGTGTGAAGTCTCACCCTATTTTAATAAAATATGGATGATATATAGGTGTAGATCATATATATTGTAAAATAGATGGAGGAGGTTTGCCTGATCTTCAAGATATCTAATATGATAATATGTGTATGTTTACCCAAATAAATTTAAACAAATATGTGGTTTACAATTTTGAATAAAAACGAATGAATGTTTATTTTTATAAATTTAAAGTTTTTATGTTTTGAAATCATGCCAAATAATGCGCAATGATTAACGTGAGGATTTCCATCCATTACACTTTAGCCTTTATTTGTTTGCAGGAGCCCGATAAAAGATTTTTAAAGATAAAAGGTTTGCCTCAGGCCGGGATCGAACCAGCGACCTTAAGATCTTCAGTCTCACGCTCGTACCAACTGAGCTACTAAGGCTTCTTGAAAATCAAAAAGCAACGCTAATATAAATTTTTCAGAAGTTTCAAAAAATAAACGAAGGATAATTGTCTACATCCTAATTAAAACAAAAAAAAATAATAAACGAAGGATGGGGAGGGGCAATTGTCTACATCCTAACTAAAACAAAAAGCGGGGAAATAATAATTGTTTATATCTGAATGAAAACATTTATCTCTAAAAAATTTTACGTGAGTTCACACACGGGGTGAATCATGATTTACAAACTCACCTCTTTTGCAAACAATATTGGTGAAATTCATTGTGTACAATCTTCACTTGACGGCAATTAATAAACATGACTAGAATATACAATACATTAAAAGACCTAACACTCAGAGAATGTGAAACCATAAGCGATAGTAGACACGACACTTATGGTGAGCCAAGATTTATCAAGCTCGGATTCACATATGTAGAGGCAAAAATGCGTGGTACCTTGGGTACATATAAAATACAAATTTATTTACAAAACGGAAGATTACATACGTCCTGTACATGTCCTGTTGGTGGGTCGTGCAAACATATTAGGGAAGTTGCCATTGCAATGCATGAAAGACTAAAAGATATAAAGATATCTAGATATACTCAAGAGAGAGCATATAAAGAATCTTTACAAAAGTTATCACGCGATCAATTAATAAAATTAATGGTGGAAGAATTTAGAGAAGATAATGTAGATGAAGATGAAGATGAAGATGATGATGATGACGAATTGGTTGATGATGAAGAATCTGAACATAGTGCAGACTCTGATGAAAACTATCATGATCCAGATGAAGAAACAGACTCTAGTGATGAAGATCCATGTTCTCTTGAAGAATCAGAAGAAGAAAGCGTCACAAAGAAACGAAAAAGATCATACTAGTTTCACCTTTGGCACAAAAGTTGGTGAAAAGTATAGAGAAGAGAAATAAAAATTGACCTACATTATCTTTTTATGCATGATCAGATATGACTCTAAATCTTTTTAAAAATAACAAACTAACCTTTCTTTTTCGATCTAAATGTATATTCTGCAAGATAATCGTTCTACATTTGTTTCAGCTTCAATGATCCTTATCAGACCAACATAAAGTGGATTGAATTTTGTGGTTTGGTTGTAATCTATCTTGATTTTGACAAACTGATTTCCTAAAAGATGATCATTTCAAAAACTACACCTTTTATGTACAGAAAAGTAAATAAACTTATTTCTCACACCTTTTTTGTTTAACACGATGTTTCTTGGGAATTTTATAGAAAAACCCCTCCACACTCACCTAGTTTTCCAATACTTGGAAATTATAAAAACACAATTAAAATAATTTGAAAAATTTCATCACCATAGATATTAATATAAATATATTTTACAAAAAATATATAAATAGGATGGATAATTTATTTAATGCATTGTGGAGAAATAAATACTTGAATGATAGAGTCAGGCTAAAGAAATTTGAAAATCAAAAGATTAGTATCGACTACTCATATCTTGAAGAGAATTATAAACATCTATTGACACTCTATACAGCAATAAACAACAAGAGCAATGGTGATCGAGACTGTAATGTATCAATCGATTTTAAGTGCTCAAACCCTGATCAATTTGCTAAATTTGTTAAAGGCGAGCACACATACTTGATCGATTGCCTGTACTTGACAACCAAGGAGATAGATATAAATCTATTTCATAGTGATGCTCTTTTACACATTACCAAATTAACATTGGAGCTTGACAATTATGAAAAGACCCGATTTGATATTCCCCAACAAGTAACTGATCTGACATTAAGGGGTGGTCATTATGCCAAAAATATCATCAATCTTCCTAGCGGATTGAAAAGATTAGATGCTGATCTCTACCCTATCAATTTAAATAACCTTCCCAGTGGGCTCACTAGTTTATCTGTAAAACAAAGTACTCTCAAGTTACCCAAAGTCTTTCCATCATCATTAAGTACACTTGCTCTAGAATGGGACACCAATGAAGGTCATCCTGTTCGTCAATTGCCAGATTCTCTAACAGATTTGAGAATGACCCTCACCGTTGATGACTTACCCACTTTTAAAGTACCCTATACTGGAAAGGATTTTCCCAATGCCATTTTGATTATCTCTGATCCTGCCGAACTCGAGCACCTTGAACTCTATCGCTGGGTCTCTGTGATCCAACTTGAGTATGGTTTCAATAACCAAAAGCTTGATTACAAACAAATTAAGTCCTTAGAGACTCTTGATGGCAGTGCAGAGACCCCTATCGTCCCAGGTGTTCTTCCACCACAGCTTGAATGCTTCTCCTCCTACTTTTACTCTCAATCCTTGACCAGCGGTTTGTTTTCAAAGCATCTCAAATCCCTCGAGTTGGACTCATTTAATAGACCCCTTGCGGTGGGTGTCTTGCCCAATACCTTGACCACTCTCTATATGCCATCCTTTACCCAAGCTATTGGTCAACCAGGCATCATCCCCAACAGAGTGACCAAGCTCACCCTGAAGGATATCTCGCTAGTCTCACCAGGTGCACTGCCATCCTCCATCACTGATTTCAATATCAATTTCACCATGTTTCCAACTCCTGACAATGTCATTCCCAATCGTGTAAAAACTCTTGGTCTAACTTTTGCTTCTTTGAATCTTATGAAAGGCCTTTCATCACCCGTGCAATTGCCATCCTCCATCACACATCTCCACGTCAGCTTGCCAACTCTTGAATCCATCAAGCCATTGCTCCGTCTCCCAACCGCCCTAAAGTCTTTAGTTTTGTCCAACATCAAGATAGAAAAAGACCTCATACCCAATGGATGTTATTATTTGTCTACCACCTACAACCAACCCATCAATGACGATGCCTTACCACCTTCATTGAAAAAATTAAAACTCAATCTTCCTTTTAATCACAACGAAGTGGTCAATGTTCCTCCCAGTGTTGATGTACTGATTGTATCATTAAAAAAGCTACGTGTCAATAGAGACGTTGTAGTAAAACAATTTGGTGTCTTATGTTTAAAGAAAAAGACTGAATAAACATTTAATTATGTTTTTTATTATAATGGAAATGAAAGAGATATAAGAGAAACAAATTTAATGAAGACTAAATTGAAAGATTCTCAATTTTATATATTTCTAAAAATACGTTAAAGAGAGGAACCTAAGGGGATGAATTCGAAACAGAGAATCGTGTAAAGATGAGGTTTACCTAAAAGTTATTGGATAACATGATAACATGTGAATGTGATTCTAAAGCATTTGAACTATCTTATTGGTAAAATTTGCGAACTCTCTACATCAAAAGACAAAGATCAATTGATTTCTTTATATAAGAATCAACTTTTTATCAAGAATTTCAAACTTATGCAATCGACTGTCTCTCAAGAATTGGAATCAAATTTTTATAAAAACTATTCAACTATGGTATTAATCAAGCTACTTATCGTCATATAATTATTGCATTCTGTACAAAAAGCAGAGATTATTAATCATTAAAGAATGCAATTATTACATGACAATAAGTAGCTTGATTAATGCCATATGATGTTGGTGTACAAAAGAACAACCTTCTCTCTTCCTGTTGCCAACAATAGGGTCTCTCATGTTTTTACTATTCTTAGCCTGCTCTAAAAGAATTGAAGAAATATATATATTTTATTTTATATTTATGAAAAATAAATTAGACAGAGTTATGACCATTATTGTGATTCTTTCCAAATATTTGAGATTCATAAAAAGATTGATGAAGCTAGTAGATCGATGATAAAAATGATATTTATGATTAGTAAAAGTTTTCAAAAACATATATTATACAGATATACATACATCATTTACAGCATTTACAACATTTTGATTAATTGTACCACCAGAATGACAGTTCTCATTACCTAAAACAGCTCTAACAATTTCAGGAGGAATGTAATGACTATCTTGAATATAATGAAATTCATCTACTGAATTTTGTTTAAAAATTGGAGAACCATGATTATTACTATTACTATTGCTTAAAATATCTGGATTACTAAAACTAGTTGGGTTTTGTTGTTGTTGTTTCTTATCTTGTTGTTGTTTTGCAAAAGTTTCAATATTTTTAAACAATTCATTGTCTTGAGTGTTCCATTCAGGATTAAATACCTTAAAGTTGATCATTGATTTCTCCAACTTGGCTTGTTTAGTTTGACTAATCTTGTTGTCTGCAGACAAAGAACCATAGCTGTTGTCACCCACCTTTTTAACGTTTGTAAAGGCACCAAATTCACAAATGGGTCCAACACCTTCCATGTTGACTGTAGAGTTGCCCAAGAACTCCAATATGGCAAAAGAGGATTTGGGCAAGCTAAACATCAAGATAAAGGGTGTAAACAAGACAGAGGAAATTTCACGAAGGAAATCTACGATTCTGTATTCAAAGAGTTCAAGAAACTCGTCACGTACCTGGTAGGTGTGAGTCTTTCCGATCCAACCTTTGGGGAGATAATGAGTGTTTTGCACGGTTCTTGCCATGTGTTTGGCTGGTTGAAAGACTTGATTCTCATCAGTGATCAAACCTCTGGTGACAGCGACAACGGTACCAAAGATACCAATATACCAAATGGGAGAACGATCAAAGATTTGGAAATTCATTAAAAACTCGTCATTGAAAATACCAAACACAATGAGTACTGCCAAGAATGAACCAACTAAAAAGCTAATAAACTTTGCCATAATGCTCAACACCTCTGATGGAAAACTAGACACATATTGATTGGCGTGAGAGTAACTGAGATTTAAACGATTTTGGAAATAGTGTGGGAGTTCATTAAATTCTCTAAACTTCCATCTTGCCAATGGTGACCATTCTCTGCTAAACAATGAACTTGGTCTATTCTTGATCTCTTCAGCATATTCAAAGAAAAAGTTTATCAATAAAAAGAAAAATATAAATGGTGATGAGAATAATCCTAATAATCCAACTGTTATAAATCTTCTTGATAATCTATTATTTTAATGAATTAAATTAATTAGTATATTTTCTATAAATATTATATAAATATTTAAATATATATATTTACCCTCTAGATAATCTATTTCTTTGATTTAAATCTAAAAATTCTTTTTTAATAATACCATTTTGATCAAAAACATAATTAAATAGGGCATAGCTTATACTCCATTCAAGAGTTTTTGTAATAAATTTAAATTTTGAAAAGAATGGAAAAGGAAGAGAGAGATTAAATATTTTTAAATTAATGAGACCAATGATATAGTTTTCTTTACGAAGTATTCTATTTGCTATATCCAATGCATTCATGTTTCCTTTGACTATACATAAACGAGGTACGAGTACTATTTTTGAAACAACCTCTCTCCATTCAATAGTTTGAAGATCTTGTTCAGAAATTCTAAGGGTGTTGTGATAAAAATTACTAATCTCCCAATTGGTTTTAAATGATACCAACAAGGAAAACACTTTTGATACCCAATATAATGAAAATATACCTAAAAAAACTATTAACCACAATGGTACTTCTCTGTGAAAATCTACTACCTCTCTTAATGAACCTGTTGAATTTGCTGCAAATACTTTATCATAATCTATAAATGATACTAAAAATGAAAAGAATGCAACTACAAATATTGATGAACTGAAATAAATTGAATTAATATATAACTTGAGATAATAATAATAATAAAAATACATACAAAATTTCGAATAAACTATTTAAAAATATACAAAGAAAACCTTTTCCACGGAAATAATTATAAACGTCTGTTAAAAAGCTATCTAAATTATGAATTGCGGGTACAGAGGTAGGGGATTCGTGTAATAATGATGTACTATCATCATCTTTCATCATTTCTATTCCGCTATCATTATTTATATTTGTACTATTCATAAAATAATTATCATTTAACGGATAATAATCTCCTCCTCCTCTTTGTATATTTTGGCGATACTCATAATCGCCATCATTTGATTGTCTAAACATTATTTCTTTATTATTACTATTACTATTGTTATTGTTATTATTACTACTGCTATTACTACTGCGATTTTCTATTATTCTATAATCCTAATGAAATTATATATATATATAAATTAATAATACAAAAAATAAATTAATTAAAAAAAAAACACAAAAACACTAAACAAACAACAAACAAATAATTAGAATCTAATTGGGTGAGTTGGTAAAAGAGGTGATAAAGGTACAAGGGGTGTATAAATAATTTGACAAGACGATATATACAAAAAGTGTGTGTGCGTGTGTGTGATAAATAAACAATAAACAGAACAAAAAAAATAGACGAAAGGAATGAAAATTAATTATTTTAAAAATTATAATATATTCTGTATATGTGTGTGGTATGTATATGTAAAAATGTATGTAGTGTGGGCGTGAGTGTGTGTTTATTGAAATTTTATATCATTGAGAAATTTTTTTTAAAATTAAATATGTAAAAAAAAAGTAAAAAAAAATTAAAAAAATTAAAAAGGGGAACTAAGCAGATAAAGGGTGTTTTTTAGTAAAAAATAAATTTGTTTTTCAAATTCTTGATTTTTTCAGAGGGATGCAAAGAAGCGATATTTTCACAGAAAAAAACAACACGCGTCAGGACAGACATACACTATTATGATAAATACTTAAATAAATATACATATATATTATATTTATTGCTTTAAAATAGATTCACTAGATCATTGTTTTGAAAATTTAGATTTCGATAAACAGGTAGTTTGTTGACGCACAGACAATTATGTTGCTTCAACTCTGTGATATGAAAGCTGATTCGACACGAGGGACATTTGACAAAATGGTTCTTGCAAGTCAATAAGTGTTTGTATTCTGATGAATAGTTTGGATTGCTCTTGCTATTACTGTTGTTGTTGGATGAGGACGAGGATGAGGATTTTATATGAATAATTTCATCTTTATAAGAGGTGTTAAAGGCAGACAACATTTGAGTGCAGAGGGTGCATGTCTCCCATGTGTAGTACTCGTGGGTAAATAAATGTTGGGTGAAATCGGATTTACTAAACATGCTGTCACATTGGTGGCAGTGGAGATAGAGACAGTGGTTTTGGAGGTGGTTGAGGAGTCTGTGTTTTTTCATGGGCTTTTCGCTGCAACAGTGGATGCTGTTGGGACATGGATAGAGGCCCTCTGTGCAGACGGACTTGTGGTCGTCGGCATCGGTAGCCAAGAGAAAGAGTCTGCAGTCTGGACATTGGATTTTGGTGTCGTTGTTGGAGTGGTCTTGTTGAGTGTCGCCTATATCTGCGTCTTCTAAACTAGATTGCACCAACACGGGCGAGGCCCCGCTGTGGATCTGCTGCTGGGGCTCGTACACGTCGACTGAGGGCGTGTAGAGCGATTTGAGGAGACTGGCGATCTGACACACGTCGTAGCGCGACAGGATGTCGAGCACCTGGTCACGCTTCTTGACAAAACACAGGCCGTTGATGGCCTTGGGCAAGAGGACAAGGTTGTGCGAGTAGTCGTCTTCGTTGGCCTGGTCGATGTTGTAGACGTGGTCCAGCGACAACAGGTACTCGAGGCAGTCGAGCGAGCCGTACGACACGGCCAGCGTAAAGTACTCCTCCTTGTCTTTGACAAACAGCTGTTGCAGCTGCTCTGTAGACGCCAACAATGCATCGACGATGGCAGTAAACATGTTGTAGTTGTCCAGCACCAGACACTTGTTCAACTCGGCAATGGTCGGGTTCTTTTCGACGGCAACGTACAGCTGAACAAATCGGGCGCACGTTTGTAGATCGATGTGCGGTGTGTGGACCAACATGTCAAACACACCCGCTAGAAAGCGTTGGCTGTAGAGCGGAGAGTTGGTGGCGGCGCCCAGATTCTCGAGGATGTAGAGCGCCAAGTCAATACGACACACCTGTATGTATCCCTGTATGATCTTTTCCAGTGAATCGAAAAAGAAGCTTTTGAGCTGATACAGCTTAATCGTGTCGAGGATGGCCTGAATCGAGGCCTCATCATTTGAGTAAAAGTGCATCAATTTGTCCATCTCTGTCAAGGACTTGGATCTCTTGAAATACGACTCTAACATCAAATGATTCTGTCTCTTTAAATTGACAAATGTGTCATAGTCGACATCAAAGTTTAATCTAATCAATGCCTCCATTGCAAATGGTGCTTTCAACGGTGTTGTATTGGAACCATCACCCTTTAATAATTGTACAAGTTGTTTCTCATTGTTGAGTACAATCATATCTTTGTAACTCAACTGTGAGAGGTTGACCATGTCTTTGGATGCATTGAATGATAGCAATGTATTGGTTATTATATTACTGTTGTTACTGCCACTGCTACGACTATGTATTTGTGATAGATGTAAAGGAGTATTTCCAAATATATCTGGTTGATTGATGATCTGTGACATCCTTTCCTGTTGTTGGGTGGTTGGTTGGTGCATGGTAGAGTGAGTGATTTGGGCCAACATCTTCTCCAGAGATTCGAGTTTGGCATCGATGGATTCATAACACAGGACTTCCGATGCCATGTGGATTGGGTTTCTTAATTGGAGGTTCAGGGCAGACACGTCGGCATGGTGATCGAGAAGCAGTTGCACAATGTCGGGGTATGGGGGGGCATAGTGGAGTGCGGTATTGCCCAGCCAGTCTTTGGTCTCGACCGAGGCGCCCTGTTGGAGGAGTGCCTGCACAGTGGCAGAATGGCCATTCATGATGGCCAGCATCAACGGTGATTGACGTATCTTGTTTATCTTGTTGACAAAGCCCCGCTCGACCGTGATTTGCAGACACTCCATGTGGCCAGCCGAGGCGGCGTAATGGATGGGAGTGTTGCCATCAATATCAGATATATGGCCGACAGAGAGGGCGTGGAATATAGAAGAGAGGGTGCGGGGTTGGTTGTGTTTGATGGCGTGCACAATGAGCCTCATAACGATGGCCCTATCGAGGCCCTTGACCGACTTTTCAAACAAAAACGAATTGATGAATCGCGTGACCTGGAAAAAGTTTCCCTGGGCAATCAGGGCCAACAGGGGATCAAAGTCTGAGATCTTGATGGTGCGCGACATCTGTTTCTCGAGAAAGGGCAGACAATGGGTCTGGCCATGCTCTTTGGCGAGGTCGTACAGCGTCTTTCCCGAGCTGGTGAGCGTGTTGATGTTGGCGCCCAGCTTGAGCAGCGTCTTGATGTTGCCCAAATGACCGCCCTGTGCGGCCCAGTGGAGCGGCGTGTATGAGCACCAGTCGGGAGCCCACGAGCTGGTGAATTGCAGCAACGTCTTTTCAATCATCTTGTACTGGGTGAATCGCACACGTGTCATGTTGGCATACTTTTCCTTGATCTTGATCTGGTCCACACCTCCGCCGCCGCTGCCGCCGCTGCCAGACAGATGCTGGTTGCGGATCGTGTATCGGGGCGACCCGTACGAACCGCCGTGGGTGCTCAACGCCGAAAAGTGGTCAGACAACTTGAGTATCTCATTGCCAAAGTCCCATATGCCGGTGCGTTTGTTGACAAGTGTCTGACCTCTCTTTTCATTCTTTAGGAAGTCCTGCAACATCAGTTCATTCCCGCTCTGTACACAAAGAAAAAAGGTGATCTGCGCCAACATAGAGTCGAGAAACAAATACGACATCTCTATGTTATCCTTGCACAACATCTGAAACAATATATGCTGACTGCCAAAGAACCCATTCAAACTAAATGCACGTCTCTTTGATCCCATCAACAACACACCTGTATTTGAATAGGTAATATCTGCTCCATGATCCAACAACACTCTTGCACATTGATTTGAATTACTCGACACTGCCAACGTAATCAATCTACTATAGCTCTGGTTAAACAAATTATCCAAATAATTATCAACTGAACAAAACTTTAATAACTTTTCCAATATAATTGGTTGTTTCTATATCGTATAATATCTATTAATACCATGCTATACTCTTTCACACACCATACATCGACTTACCTGTTTAATTGAAGATTCAGATGCCAGACTATATGTTTTATTATAGGTCAGCAATGAGATTGATAATAAATAATCTACCATTTTAACATCTCCTTTTTGTATATATTCTACTAATTCTATTGATAGTGTGTATTGGATTAATATCTATCTCTGTATGCTATAGTGTTAACAAACATATTTACTTTTACTCAACTCCATTATGATTCTCTTTCTATATGCATGTTTCCATCCTTTAATAGGAGTGATTCCATTGCTTTTAATACCATCTTTGATCAATGTATCACTAATTTGTTGTATGGTTGATGGTGAAATTGGTCTATCGTTTGTTGAAGCTATTGGTGCCACAGACACAGATATAGTGGTAGTAGCGGTGGCTGTGGGTGTTGCAGCAGCAGCAGCAGCAGTACTCTGTTGTTTGGATTTAATAAATTGATTGAAAAATAAATCTTTCCACAATCTGTCATCAGACGCGATCGTGTGATAAAATGATGATACTCGACTAAACGACACGAGGTCTTTGATGTTTAGGTTCTTTAAAACGAGAATCAACGTTTCAATAGGTAACGTCTCCATTCTGCCGTTGGCTGTATATGTATCTGTCTATGTATATGTTTGCGATGGGCGGGACAGGGTGGAACTGTATATTGGTGGTGGTGGTGGTGTGGTGGCGGTGCTGCTATCTATAGATGAATCTGTCTGTTATTCCTACTATGGCTGCTACCATATGCAGCGCGCACAGATCTAATTTGGCTCCCACCTCCCCTTCCGGTAACACACACGATTACGACTATTATTACTGCCTACTACGATTGCCTATTATTACACTATGACTCTGTTGACAAACTAATCAAGAATGTGCACACAGATCTACTACTACTCTTCTATATGAGGATAAACAGATTACCAATGATGAATGTGATTAATTTATTTTCCCAAAATTCAAATTCTGATAACCGTTTTGGCAGGCGAGTTTGGTGAAAAGAAAACTTGCAAGCACAAAATATTTTTCGCAAAAATGTAAAAAAAAAAAATAGAAAAAATGAAAAAAAAAATAAAAAATGTTCAAAAAAGTATGGGTAGCGGGGGAATGGAGAGCGCGTGCAAAGATACATTAGGTGTGAGCTTTCCAAAAATATCAGATGAGCTGATGCATGGTTTTGCAAAATTTAATTTATTTTGAATTAAATTTTTTGCACTGCGGGCTCAATCAAGAGAGCGGGGATTTTGGTGCGCATGTTTATTTCGACATTGTCCATATCGCAATACTAGTATCTCTGTGCAGAGATAAATGAAAATCTAATTATCAACCTTTCACACCCCCCATTCACCCCCATTAAAAAATTTTCATTTATTTTTAGTGTGTGCGGAGTTTTGTTTTACGAAGATATTGTGTGTGTTGAATTTAAAGACTGTTACATTTTTAGGCTGTGTGCTTTCTGTTATTCATAATTCACATTCTTACTCAAAGCAACAATACAAACACTACACTCAACTAGGGAATGAAGGAAAAGTAATATTATTTTTAGAAACTATTTTTTTTGTTTTTTTCTCTTCCCAACAACCCCCAAGAAGTCAGTTTAGCAAACTTTTAAACAACCTCTTTATGCCTGCCCAACCAAAACAAGAAAATGTGGGAGAAAATAAAGTAAGTTTTTTTGCGATGCGCCATTTTAAAAATATCTAGATTTGCGATTTGCGCAAAAGTTTTGATTTGATGTGCTAACAGGTAAATGTTTTCGAAAACATTGTACAATAGGAGATATTTGCCGCCCATTAATAAGCGGCCCCGATCAGAGCTCAAGAGCACCTTTCGATTCAGTTTGTTTATCACAATAAACTTTTTGTGCACAATGATGTTTTTGATGTTGGATGTGTTTCGGAATTTCTTTACGGTGCTGTATGTGGTCTTCATCACCCTCTTTATGGTGATTGGGATCATGTCGTCGCAAAGTTATTTTCTGTTGATAAAGAGTCTGATACGTATCGTGGTGGCGGTGGGATGCGCGTTGGTGGTGTCGTATATAAATTTTGCAATTGTCCAGCCCCACGCCTGGGCATCGATATTTATTTCGTTCACTTATGTTTTCCTGTCGAGTGGCTTCTTTCTGACCTCGCAAAGACTGCCCTATACTCATGGAAAGGTGGGCTATTTGGCTCTGTTTTGTTTGACGTATTTCTTTAGACCGGAAAACTATTCACCAGTGCCCTATCTCAAATTTTGGTTGACTTCGATTGTACCAATTCCAATCATCATTGTCACGGGGATCATATGCAACATTCATTTCTCGAGTCGACTATTTCTAGATTCATGTACACAGGCATTAAAGACATCAAGAAAGCTATTCAAGGTTATCAACAGAGAGCTAGAGTATAAAACGCTTGAGTTTTTGGATTTTCCAGTGGAATCGACCATACAGAAATACATCCTATGGGATACTCAACACAGAATACTCGATTTCAATGATATACAGGGCAAAACAGATCTAACTCTTCAACACGAGCAAGAAGACGAATTAAATGTTCAGCAGGGCAAACACCATACATCCATCCCAGAAATCCAAATCATCAAAGATATAGAAAACAATGTAAAAACTGAAGAACAAGTCGATAAACAAAAAGATACAGAGACAGACGGTAAAGAAAAGGTTAGAAAGATCAATTTAGAGAAATTATTAAAGTCTCATCTATATTTTAAAGATTCATTAGAGAAACTAAATGTAGAATACTCTCGAACACTTAATAGAATGGAGGTCCTATTAAAGGAGACACTCAAAGAGTTTTGGAACAAAGACTTTTTCTCATTTTATAAAGAGATTTCTTGGCAGCTTGAAAAGAATCATCGTCATCTCTTCACCATTAGAACGGCTGCCGTCGAAAATCTTTCAAAGAAATCATCACATAAAATATTTCATTTGCTTCCCTACATAAACACCCTCATCCATCAATCATACACCATCTTTAGAATCATGGAAAAGCAATTGTCCAAGAAATACAAGCCTGCCAATTTCAAAAAGAACCATATGGTGTATCTCAGAAAAACCAAACACGCCTCAGAAGAAGACCTTTTTGATCAGGTAGATCTAACAGAGATTTCCACCGCTGCATCACTAGAGTCGTCTATCAATCGATTGAAATACCGACAATACAAAACACTTGAGTATTCTCAATTCAAAATACTGATTTGTTTTGAAACCATTTCCAAAACCATTGATGAAATGAATGCCAAGTACTCTGAGCTCCATAATCCAGAAAACTATACCTCATTTGACACCATTGAAGAGGATTCACGTGTTAGCTTTTTGCTCAGAAGTATTAAGAAGTTTTCCAAAGAGCAAAAGCTACTCTCCTCCACTGTATTTTTATTGTCACTCAAACTATGGTCCGACAAACGTCCTCAAAAAATTCGTATGATTGCTTCGTATTTGAATCATATCAAACTCTATTTCACCGAGGAAAGATACAAAAGAAAACTACAAAAAGAAAATAGACATAGCAAGTATCGAAAAGAGTTTCCCGATATCATTCAACCTCACTTTTCATTAGCAGAAAAGGCCAAATACTTTTATAAAACTGTGATTCTGACCAGGTTTTTGAAGTTTTGGAGATTTCAGTTACAACTCTCACTCGGTTTCTCTGTGTTTTCTTTGGTATACTATGAGCTCAAGATACACAGTAACTTTATTCTTTTTAGAAACTTGGGATGGGCAGTCATCACATTCACACTTATCAATGCTCCATCTATAGGTGCCATTGGATTTCTATCTATTGCTCGTCTGGGGGGCACAATTGCTGGCTCTTTTCTCGGCTATGCAAGTGCCGAACTCTATTCATTGACGGTGGATCCTGGAAGAGACTTTATATTTCTCGGAGTTAGTATGGTGCTGGTCTTTTTTTTCTCGATGATTACCATTTTCCAACCGTTTGATAAATTCATTTTATACTTTATTCTCACCTATATAGTCATTGCCTATCTACCCTATCCCACCAACAATCCCGATATCATTATTTCGCTGTTTAGAACACTCCACATTACCTTTGGTATTATTTTGGTGTTGGTGCTATCCACTCTCATCAACCCCTACTATGATCACCAGGAATTGGAGAAAAAGGTCTATACCTATCCAACCTCGATTACCCAAAGTTTTAATTTCCTCGTATCCAACGAACTTATTGGACGGACCAATGTTGCCAAAAAAAACCTCACATCGTTCTACAGAGCTAGTCGATTCTCTGCGATTCAAAGAAACATTCCATCCTTTTTGACCAAAGCTGGATTCAAGTTTTTAATGTCTGAACAGCTCAACACCATCCGTCACCAGCTTCCCGTGCAGCGGGCTCTCTTGTTTAACAGTAGATTTGAACTCTATCCATTCCAACTATCAAAATTCAAAGAGCTGCAAGAAATTGTCAAAGTTGAAGCACGTCTATATAGCAATCTCATCAACCTGGAATTTATCATTGTCGAAAGAAACGAAAATGAGAAAATCAAGGAGCTCTCAGAGCGATGCACGCCCAATTTGATCAAGTTGATGAGTGAGATTGACAATGGCGCCCAATATCTCGTATCATTGATGCGATCAAATTCCTTCACTGTAGACTCTTCCAACAACATTGTATTGCAAGATCCAGTCGTCTCTGAAAACTGTTCTCTTGAATTGACCAACGAAATCATCAAAGACATCAGCGCATATATCTACGAAAACAGGTATAATAAAGATGTGCTCAACAAACTCCAACACATCAGTGCCATTGTATTCACTCTGAAATCATTTGTCAAAACCTATGATCAATTATTAAAGCTATTAATTAAATTTTCAAATACACTAGTTTTAAAAAGAGTGGATAATAACAATCATAATAATGATAATGATACAAAACCAACAACAACAACTCTAGAAAACGACAAAGAAAAGGAAAAAGATCAAGACGATATGATTTTTAATTCCGATGACAACTTTATAGAGATTCCAATCCCCGAAAACTTGGATCCAAGATTAAAAGTCTCTGGCGAACCATTTAAATAAAGTTAAAATTTCTATAAATTATAGATCTTTTTTTGTATATCTAATACTACAATATTTACAATGTCATTATTTTATTTAATTAATTTATTATCTATTTACTACCATCTTTGTTGACAATTTGCAATAAAAATTTAGGAACTGGTCTTTGTACAAAATCTAATGGATCATCAAAATTGTTGATATTGTTGTTATTATCATGATTATTATTCTCATTTAAATTATTATTATTATTATTATTAAAATCATCAAAACCTTGATTTTGAGGATCATCATCGGCTTCCTCTTCATCATCATCTTGATCTAAATTAACACCTTTATAAATGATTTTACTCTTTCTAGTTGCAGATGATCCAGAGTAATTTGAATCGTTAGAAGCAGAAATTCCATAGTCATCCATACCAGCTCTACTGTGACTTGATAGAAATCTATCTTGAGAGTGTTGTTGAAGTTGAGAGAGTCTAAGTTGTTGATACTGTTGAGAACCTTGTTGTTGTTGTTGCTGTAGTTGCAATTGTTGCTGTCTACTATAATCACTTTGTGGTGAACTATAAACTAAATTATTTGCAGATGAAGGCACCATGTGACTATTTGCAGTGCCACCATGGTTATTTAAGGCCATATCTTGATCTTGGGTCGAAGGTATATATCTTAAAGCATTGCCATCGATATCGACAGGCTTGTCATCGTCGTCAAAATCAAAGTCATTATCGCCACCACCACCATCTTGTTGTTGTTGATTATACTGCTGTTGTTGATAATATTGTTGTTGTTGTTGTTGATAGCTTTGTTGCTGTTGTGCATGGTTATCATTTTGACTAAGTTCATCATTATTGCCCAATGTAGCCAACACAAAGTCGACAGAAAATGTTGATCCATGTCTAACAGTAGTAACAAAAGGTCGACCTGAAGCCTCTGCTAAAAAACCAACCGAACCTACATTGATTGCTTCGCAGTACGACATGATTGTTTTAAAGTCCTTGTACGAAAATGACATCTCTGTAACTACATTTTGAAAGTTGTCATCTATAAAGTATTCATCAAAGTTTTTTCTATCCAAACTGATTTCTGTTTGTAACATTTTATTCTTATTCTCTTTTGTATATATAAGTATGTGTATTAGTATATGGTGAAAGATAAACTACGACTAGTACTTACTTTTAGCATCATCAGTATAGCATTTTAAAACAATACGATCTTTTTGTAAAGATAAAGTAATCTCTTCTAATTGATTTGCAAAATAACCCAAACATCCATGCATCTGCTTAGGTTTTGCTATGACTCTATAAGGGGTATCTTTGTTAAACAATGCTTTCAGAGGTCTTTGACATTCAAAATTAATTTGATAGGTCTTTTCAATACCTGTTTTACCCAATATATAAAACGATATCTTGTTTCCTTCGTTATCTGCAGTTAATGCACATTTCTCTATTGTTGCTAAAGATTTAAACATATGAAAACATAATTTAGATTTAACTTTATATGGTACATTTGAAGAGTCTAGTATCTCATATGTTTCAAAGAAATCTTTGTTGAATGTAAATACCACAAATGTAGATTTTGAATTATTAACTGTTGTAAATCTTATCTAGAGATATATATTGTTGTTGTTAATACTAATACTACAATCTAATAACTCATGTATACATACCTCCTCTTCATTGCCTTCTATATACAAATCATCACCTATTTTAGATATACATTGTAAACCTTTTGCAAAGTTTTTTATATTTCTGTGTGCTACTACTAACTTCATTGTATCTCTAAATTATAAATATATGATGTGTTTTACTGCGTATCTGTGTTATATGAATCTACACAAAAATCTTTAAATTGTTTTGTATTTTTTTTTTTTTTTTTTTTTGTCAAATTTCATTTTACTGCGAAGTATTTTTTTCGAAGAAAATTTAAAAATTTTGAAAAAATAGAGATAAAATATGTGTGTGGTTTAAGTAATAAAACAAATTGAATATATAATATACTAAATTTAATTATGATTTTATTTTTGATTTTTTTTTAAAATTAATTTATCCTTTTTTTAAATACCAAATTTATTTTCCATTTCTTGGATTTTTTCAACTGGGGTGGCGCCTCTTAAAACGGTGAAATCCTTTTGAGTGATTGGGGCGTTGGTTGGAACACGTGGGGTGACGTGTGGGGCAAAATATTTTTGAAGTAATTCATAAGAGAGAAGAGTGACACCAAATTGGGGTGATGAACGACAAACACGAGCGACACAGCCCTTGAAAAAGGCTCTTGGGCCTTCTTCTTTCATGATCTTGACGGCGCAATCACGAATGCCAGAGTAGGTTTGTTCGCCAGCTTTGGCTTTGACTTGGAGACGGGTCTTGATGACATCGGCTGGAGTTACTAAACTTGCAGCTGGGATACCGGCAACGGCACCGGCAATGAGGAGGTCGGTGGCACCGAGCTTGCCATTTTCGTCGGCAAGGATGGTCTTCATTTTGGCATAGGTGGGGAAATAGATGGCAGAGAATGGAATATCACGTAAAAGACAAGCACCACTGCCTTTATAGAGACCACTGAGGCCGAGCTCTCTGATGACTTGGATGGCACCAATCTTGGGGCCAGAGCTATGAACTTGTAATCTAATCTTGACAATCTCTAATGGATTGGTGACACACACTTGGGACATACCTGCAAAACCACCGGCAAGAACCTCGAGTGGGAAGTAGATTTCACCCTTGCTCTTATCGCCAAACAAGTCTCTGAGTAAATCGTTAACAGTCAATTTGATGGCCTTTTCTGGGGCGACACCAATCATTTGTGGGCCGAGACCTTTGTAGAGACCGAGGAAACCTTCGTTTCTAACGACCTTTTTGAAACAATCCCAACTGTTGTTGTATACTCTGGCAGAGGCCTCGACGGCTCTTTGATTTTGCATTCTAGTCTTTACAAGATCAATTGGGTAAACGGCGGCGGCACCAATACCACCGGCAACGGAACCCAAAACAAAGTTTTCTATGCTTTCCAAAACCTTTTGACTCCATGTTTTGTGTTGTGGGAGGCCGCTTTCGACCAATTGGGGTGGGGGAACACCAAAAGCGGGTGAGGCAAAGGAACCTTCTAAAATGGTAGAGAGCTTGGATAAATTGATGCCAGTGGCTTTTTCAAAATCGACGACACCCAATTTACCGTCCTTGTTGACGTCGAAAAGATGGAAAATGAGATCGACTTCCATGGGGGTGATTTCAATGCTGGTCGATGATCTGGATTCCATGAGAAACTCTTCTTTGTTGATGTTGGTTTTATTTAATCTAGCAAGGGCAGCCTTGAGAACTCTGCCATAGGATGGAATGTGGAGGAGCATGTCGTTGGTGGCGACAAATTGAGAGTAACTGACTTGATCGGGATGACCAGATGCATTGTTGAGTTCGGCAATACTAGAGAGTTTTGATTTGATTTCTTCTGGAATCTTTCTCAATTTGACAGATGAGAGAATTTTGGCAAACTTGTCACATGGAATGTAACCGGAACGACTCTTGTCGTAAAATTTAAATTCTTGTTTGACACGTTCTTGTTGTAAATCCTTTAAAAGTTGAGTAAATTGAGAGTAATTCAATTCATTCTTTCCATCTCCAAAATATAAATTGACCAATTCACAATCAAAATTGAATGGTATAGTTGGATCTAAACTTGCTTTGACAACATGTTTAAAGTCATCTATATATTTTAAAATATTAATATATAGTTCAATCAATCAATCAATCAATCAATATAGCAACATTCAATCTATACCTTTTGAAATAGTTCCATTTCCATCTCTATCAAATAATTTAAAAGCTAAAAAGTATTCAGAATCTGGTTTAGCCATCAATTCATCAAACATTACATATTCATCAAAACTAATATAACCAGTGTGATCTACATCTGCAATTTGGAAAAGGATTTTAAATTTATCGGCATCCAAAGTAGCTTTTAAAATTTGATCACCTCTGTATTCTTTATCCAAGGTAGTCAATGCATTTAAAAAGTCTTCTGCAGTCATATGTTTTTGACCTTCAAGGTTCTATTTTGAAAGTAGAGTAGTGTTTGGTATTAATATTAATAAGGCCCAATCATATCATATGATTGACACACTTACAGCAGATGCATATTTTTCAAAAATAGCTTTTTGAGATTTTAAAATGGCGGGATCTTTTTCGTCCAATGCAATGGCGGCAGATGTTGCAATGGCAAATAAAGCAACAGCGGCTCCACCAATCAATTTCTTGTTGAATGATCTCTTTTCATTTCTATTGCTATTGTTGTTGTTATTGTTATATGATGATGATGATGATGATAATGTTACAAAAGTTCTGTTATTTGATTTCTAAATAAAGTAGATTGATGGGGGTTAACAAATGACGACTGAAGTTGAAAAACGATGCCGGTACAAACTTTTTGAATATTTTTTAATAGTGAAGAAGCGGATCTGAGACCTGTTCTGCCAATCATTTTTATTTCTTGAGGGCCTCTGTCTGTAGGAGGGGAGATATACAACTACTTATACAAATATAACACACGTGCGCACACAAATACACTCTCTATACAATATATGTTATAGTACAAGAGAGATAGAAAAACAGAGATATATACAAAGCAAAAGAGAAAAAAAAAAAAGAAAAAAAGAGAAAAAATGAAAAAAAAAGGGGCAGAAAAAAAATGATATTGCAACAGCTTGAAGCGGAATCAAATGAAATTGTATGCCTCCACCAGTAAAAAGCTGAGATTTTTTGAAAAAAAAAATTTTGAAACCCCTCAGGCGTCCACTTATCAAAAAAAAAAAAACTATTTTGACTAAAATAGAAATTTATGATTTCAAATCACACGACGATTAGTGAGCAACCCAATTCAATTTCATATGAATGGCGTTTGTTGTGATAAAATGAAACCGAAATTTAGGATAACACCCACTTTTCGGTCATATGGCAATAGAAACTACTGGTTTAGAGAGCATGATATTTACCAACTTTCACCATTACCACACTTGTTTTACACAATTGTGGTGTGAATGGGGCACCCTTAAAAAATATCTTTATAATTTAAAATGCATAGTATCATTGATTATGCTTTTTAGGTAGGTTACATGTGTTTAAATTACTGATATACACTTTTAGATTAATTTAATTTTCAATAACAACACATACTTAGAGATATATGTGCTGATAAATAAATATATAAATATTATCTATTATCCCTGTCCGTGTTTGGAGATGGGGTGTTTATTTTTTTTTAAATCTTGGGTTCATAAAAATATATCTTTAGAGATACAGATATCTGTATATATGTGCATATGTAGAAATAAAGAAAATAGGGATGGGTTAATAACCTTTATTAAAATCAATTTGATTTTTAACCAAAGTACCATTTTTTAGAAAACTAATGAGATTTGGTTCGACGATTTGAAAGAGTTTGTTTTTGTAATTTCTGACTTTACCTGCGTTGTGGGGTGTGACAAGGACGTTGGACAGGGACCAGAGAGGGCTGTCAGAAGATAGGGGCTCGCTTTCAAAGACATCTAGGCCTGCGAAACCAATCTTGCCTTGTTTGACTGCGTCGATGAGCGAGTTGATGTCCACTGAAGGACCTCGACCGACATTGACAAAAAAGACACCGTCTTTCATAGAGGCAAAGAGGGCAGCGTTGTAAAAGTGGTGAGTATCGGGTGTGAGTGGAAGAATGTTGACAACAATGTCCATTTGACCAAGGATCGAGGTGATGTTCTTTTGGCTGACACACTGGACAAATCCGCTGATTTGACGGCCACTGGTGTTGACGCCATAGACCTCCATTTCAAATGCCTTGCAAAGCTCTGCTAAACGCTCGCCGATTTGTCCAGTGCCCACAATGAGGATCTTTTTTCCCGACAACTCGCCAAAGGTGGTGATCTTTCTCCAATGGCTGTTGAGTTGGTCTTGGACAGCCTCACGAATGCCTCTGTATTCCGACAAAAGGATAGCAAGAACGTGTTCTGCTGTAGACTCTTTGTGGATGCCAGAGGCATTAGAAAAGAGTATGCCTCTTTTGTTGATAGTCTCCAAATCATAGGTATCAATACCGGCAGTGACAGCCTGAATCCACTTTAGTCTGCTCTTTTCAGAGACAAGGATACGATTAACAATGTCCCTATTATAGCCAATAATAATTTCAATGGCATCTGTATCTAAATCCTCTGGCACACTAGTGACACAATTGATCAATTCATATTGTGGTGCCAATTCTTTGATTCTATCAAATTGAAATTGATGAATAGCTTTAAATAAACATATAATTGGTTTGCTGGTCGCCATTATTATCTATATGTATATCTATATATATATTAACTATTTATGCTCACATGGTGATGAGGCCTTACCAATGGGAACAAATTTGAAAAAAATGAAAAAAAATAAAAAAAAATCTTTTTCGTTTTTCTTTTTTTTCTTTTAAGTTTTCTATTTTAGTATTCAATTTTGGAGATGAAGAGACAACATTTTGACACATAGTACCATCTTTGGATTGATTCAACTAATTTGTAAAACACTTTGTGTGGGCTAGTCTGGATAAGAATTACATGGGTGGTACTATCTCAATCAGTATTTTATTTATCAAGTAATATAATAAGGTGTTATAGTAATAGTACTAACTCGTAGAAATTATCTTATCTATTTGCATCTTTCCAAGTAATAACTTTATTATCGGAATATTTTTTTGAATTATTTTTTATGATTTTTTTTTTATTTTTTTTTCATTTTTTCATATTTTCATTTCAAAATTTGTATAAAAAAATGAATAATATAAATCAAACAACTACAACAAATAATAATAATAATAATAATAATGATGATATAGATAAAAATAGAAATTTCATAGATAATTCATTTATATTAAATGAACCAAATTTTAAATTATCCTATTACATTGATAATAGGGATCAATATCCCGATTTCTTTATTGATACAGTAAGAGTACTGCAATCAAAACAAATACAAACATGCCAAGAGATATTGATGATGAGCAGACAAGAGTTGCAGAGAATCACTGCGTTGTCTGGTGAATATCTTTTATTTGTGTTGTCGATATTCTCTTCAAACATGTTGTCCAATCTCTACAGGAAACCAATGGATGTCAGCAGCATGGGTGACGGCGAGAGTGCGTCGGGGGGAAACGACAGTATGAGTCTTTCCCTGATATCGGCACTCGAGATGGAGCGTTTGCCAATTTCCAGTATTCACTTGTCGACCGGTTGCAAAGAGGTCGATCGTTGCTTGGGTGGTGGTTTGTCGCCGCTGGGTATCACCGAGATATGTGGTGAGAGTGGATCGGGTAAATCAAATTTCTGCCTGCACTTGTCACTTCAGGTTCAGTTGCCCTTTGATCAAGGGGGTCTGAATGGTGGTTGTCTATATATCAATACAGAGTCAGAGGTGTCGTTGATGAAAAGACTTAGACAAATGGTGAATGAACGTGCACCCACAGACATAAAGTATTTGGACAATATCTATGTGCAACAAGTACCAAATATAAATCTATTGATGGATCTATTAATCAATAGAATAGGTAGTCTCTTGGAAAAGAATACAATTAGATTACTAGTATTGGATTCAATTGCTGCTCTATTTAGATCAGAGTATGGTAACGAAAAGAGTGAAGTTATAGAAAAGAGTAAACAACTTTGGATCCTATCAAATCGTCTTAAATTAATAAATGAACAATATGGTATCACCATTGTAGTAGTTAATCAAGTAACAGATTATATTTCAAATGATTCTTTTAATAACAACAACAATCAACAAGATAGTAATAATAATAATAATAATAATAATAATAATAATAATAATAATAATAATAACAATAATCAAAATGATAAATCTCTAACAAATATAAATGATAAAACTGTTACGACTAGACCAATGAAAAAGATTAAGCCAATAACCAAAGTACCAACATTTCAACAAACTAAACAACAACATGAACCATTTTTATTAAATACTCAACCAAATCCTACTTCAATGTTGAAATCCACCACAACCACTATCCCGGCATTAGGTTTATCTTGGGCTAATTTCATCAATACTAGATTCCTTATATCAAAATCCAAATCCCTCTCAATTGCCTCTAATACAAATGTTAGAAAAATTAAAGTAATCTTATCCTCTTCCATAGCTTCTCAAACCATTCCATTTACAATCGATAATTATGGTGTAAGAGATTTTATAAATGAATAATAGTAATAGCAACAGTAATAGTAATAAATAAAACATTCATTAAATAATAGATCACATGTACAAAAGGAAATGTGATTAATGCCTCAGTTGACTCATACGCAGCAATAAAATACTAGGAGCGGCACAGAGTCTTTTAAGTGTGGTCACTACTAAAATGATACCCTGAAATCAATTCTCAAATGTAATTGCCATGGTGGTCATATGTGTCGATAACATGCAAAAAAGGGAATCCAAAAAAATAAAAAAAAAATAAAAAAAAAATTACAAAAAATGAACACGCGCACCCAACAACAATATTTTTTTTTCATAATATTTCAAAAATACACCCAAACACCACAGATATTTCTATCGAGTTTAGATAATAGGAAGTTTATAACTATAGTTATTTTTATCATATCTGTTTTCATTTTATTTTATTTTATAAAGCATTCTTTTTTGTATTATTAGTTTTTTTAGATAGATTTATTTTGTTATACACGTTCACACTCAAAACAAATTCTTTAATTTTTACATACACACATTCATACACATACACACATATATAAATAAGTTAGTGTTGTATACATACATATAAACATACATATATTGTTGTGATTAGAGTTTTCATTCATATCCATACACATACATACATATAGTCAATAGATAAAATGGCAGCAAGTTTAAGAGATATTTCTAGAGATAGAATTCTAAATGAAATGGTGAGACCAGTATCACCAGAGGCATCGGGTGGCTGGAAAGCACTTGTTGTGGATCAAGACTCCCTTAGAATTATATCTGCATGTTGCGGAATGTTTGAAATTATGGAGGAAAAAGTAACAGGTAAATATGCGACACAACAACAATGCATAGTATAGAAAAGCAGGATATTAATATATTAAATAATGATTAAATACACAATAGTTGTTGAAAAAATTGATAATCCTAGACAACGTTTACCTAATCTTGAAGCCATTTACTTTTTGACACCAACAACCAAATCCATTGATTTACTTATCAATGATTTTAAAAAGAAATCATCTCCACATTATTTAGCTATTCATTTATTCTTGACTTCAAGTAAGTTGGTTAGTTTGTTAGTGACATATGCTATAGATAGATATTAATATAAACTATACAAACAGAATTACCAGATTCAGAATTTAAAAAACTATCAGCATCAAATGCAGTTCATAGAATTAAAACATTTAAGGAAATTAATTTAGAATATCTTGCAGTAGAGAGTCAAGTGTTTCATTTTGATCAAAAACATACATTACATACACTCTTTTCACCAGAGTCTATTAATCCAATTGAAGAGCAAGCTAGAGTTGCCAGTAGATTAGTTTCACTTTGCGTGTCTTTGAACGAGTGTCCAATCATTCGTTACTCTAGAAACAACACTGTCAGTGCAGTGATTGCAGGTCTCACACAAGAGAAACTAGATTCAGTGATGAGAGGCGTCAAGTCGTTTAGACCAAACGACGACAGAGCCACACTCTTGATCTTGGATCGTAGTCAAGATCCCTTGGCTCCGCTTCTCCATGAATTCACCTATCAGGCCATGATTTACGATTTGTTTGATATTCAAAATGATAAATTTAGTTTTGACTCGCTCTCCAACGCCGGTGTCTCTGTCAAAAAGGAGGTGTTGCTTGGTGAGACCGATTACATGTGGACAGGTCTTCGTCACCAACATATCGCCGATGTGATTGACTATCTCAAAAACAAGTTGGACGAGTTTCTCCGTACCAATCAAGTGTCGCAATACACCCAACACAACACCGGTTCCCTCAAAGAAGCTGGTGAGGTCATTAGAAATCTCCCCCAATACCAAGAAATGATGGGCAAATACTCTGTACATATTCATTTGGCCGAGCAAGCCTCTGCCAAATTTACACCCGATCTCGAGAACCTTGCCTATCTTGAGCAAGATATGGCCACAGGCGAAGACAGCAAGGGTAGCAGCCCCAAAAATATTGTTGGCCGTTTGTCAAACATGTTGTCAGACTTTAACACTAGCAAAATGGACAAACTCCGTCTCTTGATGATCTACATTATCTCACAAGAGGGTATCAAGGAACAAGACCGTAAGAAACTCATGGACTTGGCCGGCTTTGACCAAGCCGAGCAATCATCGATTGCCAATCTCTTTTACCTCGGTGTCACCCTCATGAAGGGTGCCAAGGGCAAACAAAAGACCCAAATCAACAAGATTAGAAAAGGCGACAGCTCTGACGTTCCCTACGAGGTCTCTCGTTATGTACCTGTCTTGAAGGACATTGTCGAAAACTTGACCAACGACTCTCTCCCCTCCTCTGATTTCCCATTCATCAAAGAGGAGCCCATTGCCAAGGCCTCCAATGCCCCCGTCAGCAAAGTCTCCCTCAAGGGCAAATCCAAACAACCTCGTTGGGCCGATCCAAACACCCAAGTCGAGGAAACCAAATACAGTGGCAGTAAATTGATTGTCTTTGTTATTGGTGGTATGACATACTCTGAAATGAGATCCATCTATGAAATCTCTTCCTACTATAAAAAGAACATCTACTTGGGCTCCACCGGTCTCTTGCTTCCAAAAGACTTTGTTGAAGATGTTCAATCTTTAAAAAAACCTGAATAAATCATTATCTGTGGTATCCTTACTTTTATATTTATAAATATTCAATAAAAATTCGTTCTCCATTATTTTTTTTCGATCAGATCCTATTTTTACAAGTAAACCTTTTTCTGAGAAGTATTTTTTTTTCTTTTTTTTTTTTTTTTGAAAATTTTTTTGATCAAAATTGGAACTTTTTTTTTCATTGTGCTTATAAATTAATTGGTATATCTATATCTATATATCTATGTCAGACAATAGTAATAACAGTAAACAACAAGAAGAAGAAGAGGATATTAGTACTGATGAAGAGGTATCTGATGATTTAATAGTAGATTTAATATTCAAGAGTGCAACAGGTTCAACTCAATCCCATAGACTACAAAATGGAATCAATGTCATAGGTAGAGGTAAACCTGTATTTATTAGTGATGCTAAAATAAGGTAATTATATAGATATATATATTTATGTTTGGATAGATAGATGTGGATATTAATATATTTATTGATATGATTATAGTCGAAGACATGCAGAGATTATAGTATCGTCTAGTGTAACATATAATCAATTGGGACAGAATCATAGTATTTTATTAAGACCAGAGAGTGAGGCAATAAAGTTGACAAAGGGTGTATCACAAACTATAAAGAATAATGATAGTATAGCATTGTATGAGGGTGCAGAGCCATTCTCTATTCGTGTTGAAAAGATTGGAGGTTTTACACCCATGTCGTTTGATGACTTTTCAAATGATGCTACGCAGCAATTACATGATGACGTAGTTCACCAATCTCCTTTAGATTATTTACATAAACGTCAGCCATCAGCAGCAGTAACAGCAGGAGGTCAAAATACAACACCTAAAAGAACTAGAGATTCAATGCTACAACCAAGCACAAAGATCATCAGCAATAATAATGATATAGCTGTAGAGCAGATTGAAAAGAAACTAAAAAAGTCACCAGATTCGTTAAACTCGTCAGCTGTTTTGATACAAGATTCGTTGAAGCTGAGTATCAATGAAGAAGAGTTTACATTTGTTCGAAAGATTGGTCAGGGTGCGTGTGGAGAGGTGTGCCAGTATGAATGGAAGGGCACGCCGGTGGCGGTAAAGGTCATTTATAAATCCCTGTTGCACAAAGACACCAAAGGCGAGTTTGAAAAGGAGACAGAGATTCTAAAGTGCCTCAGACACCCCAACGTCGTGTTGTTTATGGGCACCTGTACCTTGAAGGGCAACCTATCAATCATTACAGAGTATTTGAATAGAGGCTCGTTGAGAGACGTGCTCAACAGCCCGTTGGCCGCAGAGTTGGATTGGAATACAAAGATCAAGATGTCAAGTGACATTGCCCAGGGCATGAACTATCTCCACACATACAATCCAAAGATTATCCACAGAGATCTCAAGACACTCAATCTATTGGTCGACACCAACTTTAATGTCAAGGTGTCGGATTTTGGTCTTTCGAGATTTGTGTCGAGCTCCAACGAGATTGCCAAGACCTTTTGCGGGACATTGCCTTGGATCGCACCCGAGGTGTTTGCAGGAAATGGGTATACTACTCAGGCTGATGTATTTAGTTTTGGTATTGTACTTTGGGAGATTCTCACCCACAAACAGCCGCAAGGAAACACGGCCACCACGCCCTTGGGCCACCCCGAGATCCCGCCCAGTTGCCCTCTCCCCTTTGCCGAGTTGATCCGAGAGTGCTGCTCAAGAAAGCCCGAGCAAAGACCCACTTTTCAACAAATTATACAAAAGCTCAAGAGCATGACCACGCTGGTGCCTTCTTTTCCCCAGACCCATCTCAGCACCTCCAATGCCCCATCCAACGCCCAGCAATCCTACAACACTGTGCCAGGTCAACCCAGCACCCAACCCGTGGATTTGTCCAAATGGACCATCGCTTTGTCTTCGATTGCCAATGTCAAACTCGTCAGTAAAGAGCCAGACGGCACGACTATTCTCAAAGGCGTGTACAATGGCAAACCCGTGTCGATTAAAAACTTTACCACCCCCATCACCGAGGCCGAACAAAAGCAGTGGGCTGTACTGGCGTCGGTAAAGTCTGTCCACGCCGTCGAGTTTTACGGCGTTGTATACAACAAACAAGAGCACGCCATCATCAGTGAATACATGGCCAACGGAAGCCTCGAGGCCCTCATGCTCAACACTGCCTTTAATCTCACCCTCGAGACCACCCTCAACCTTGCCCTCCAAATGAGTGAGTCTATCCACGTGCTCCACACCCACACGCCGGTCATTCTCCATCGTGGCATTACAAGCAGTAGCTTTCTCCTCGACGACCAATATAATTTAAAAATCACAGATTTTGGTTTGTCTCGATTCCAAATCCACGAAAACATGATTTCCCTGGCCGAGATCAAAGGAAACTATATTTACTCGCCACCTGAGCTTCTCAGCCAAGGTCAATTCACTCCAAAATCCGATGTCTATAGTTTTGCCATCGTGTTGTGGGAATTGTTTGAACGCTTTTCCACCAAAGTGTATAAAAAACCTTTTTCAGATATAGAGTTGGATTATGATTTCCAAATTTTAAATCATACTGGTAAACTTGTATGTATATTTTATTTTATTTATCTTTGTATTTATTTATTAACCTTTAATTATATAGAATAAAAGACCTACTATTAATGAAAAAACACCAAAAGAAATATCTAAACTATTACAACAATGTTGGGATAGTGAGCCAAGAGTTAGACCCTCTTTCGATCAAATCAAAACAGAGTTGAAAAATATTAAAAGAAAATTAATTACAATGAATCAACAATAAATCTGTCATACAACTGTTGTATAATATAAATAAATAAAAATGTCGTGGTTTATTGTCAAGATTATTCACAGATGTCTGGATATATTACAACATGTTTTTTATACTAGTTTAGAGTTTGAATACAATAAAGTTTATTTGTATTTAATTATGAATTAATTTTGAGAAAAAGATGGAATTATTACTTCATAGTAAACAGCTTTGATAGACAAATTTGGAGCAGAGGAACCTTCAAGAAAAAAGCCAAATGTATAAAGCTAAGTTTACTATTTTCATTTTGATTTTTATTAGTTTTGTTTTTTAAATTAGATATTTATTAATATTTTAATTTGTTGATTTAAACCCTATTATTTTGTTATCTTTTTATACTCAGAAGGAAAGGATAGTTTCAAAGGTTGGGGACAGAGTTACCAAAAAAAAAAAAAAAAAAGCAAAAAAATCAAGAAAATCAAAATCAATTTGATCTGTCTTTTATTTACTTTTTTTACTTTTCACCCCAATAGGATAGTACAACTTTTTAATGGTATGCGAATTGATAGAGAATATATTTGTTGTTGCCCTAGAGCCATATTTTAATATTGATATTTAGGATATAAAAGGCGGATTACAAAATGAACATACAAAAAATTTCGACAAATTAGGTTTAAAAGAACTTGTGTTACCAAAAGGGTTTAACCAACGACTAGACGGGCAATTGCCACCAACTCTGCACAGTCTATCTATACTAAACACAGACTATGATAAAGAGCTGGTCGCAGCTTGTTTGCCCACAACGCTGACATCGCTCACGTGCTGGTGCATGAGTAAGAGTGTGGTGTTGGATCTGTCCCTTCATCGTCACCTTGTGTCACTGGATGTGTATAGCGAGTCGGTTGTATCTTATCCGCCATTGTTGGAGTCTTTGGTCGTCAGAGATGCCTACGATGCCAATGCCCCAGGCATAAGAATAAACAGAGATCTGATCAAGAAATTGGCAATCGTAGATATAAGTAGAGTGGTACAAGATGATCAAGACCAAGATTATAGTGCTGTGTTTGAAGATGATGATGATGGTGATTATAGTGCTGTGTTGCCGAATCTTAGATACCTCAAGACAAACTCTGTGCATAGTGATCGGCCAATACCATCGTCGGTAGAGGTCCTTGATCTCAGGGACTACCATTATACCTTGAAACAAGAGTTGAAATCACATATTAAACAACTACATCTTTCGACAACTACAAGTACTCTACAACGTTTGGTTAAACCTCTCCCTATCGCCACTGTATCAAATAACATGTATGTATCTAACTTAATATTAGTTATGAAGAGATGGAGGTATTAATTGTAATTTAACCAATAGAGCTATTTATAATCAGACATTGCCCATGATTGATGGGTATTTCAAGTTGTGGAGGAATGTGTATATTAGGTCAAAGATCTTGGATTCATTGTATGACTTGATTAGAACTGATTTAAAGTTTAATAGTGACGGTAGTCTATTGCAGCATATGGATAGATTTGGGAATTACAATATCCAGATTAGTAATAGTCATCAGTTGGGCACAGTGAAACAATATACACCAGAGACTATTACCTTGGGTACAGAGGGCGTCAAGCTAGACTTTGCCGCCAATGATGTGATACCAACTTCGGCAAGGAAGCTACGGTGCCATTACTTTCCACACCATGTTTATCCATCTTGGATCACCCATCTGTCTCTTGAGTCGTGGAGTGAGATGGAGTGGGATCGGGTGCCCTCGACCGTCACAAATCTGACTCTATACAACAAGAAGCAAAAGGTGGATTTCCAAGGTAAACTCACGTCCTCTGTTGCACATGTAAGACTGGATTGTTTGGATGGAGTGCAAAGGGACTCTATTCCCGCATCTGTTACTCGCCTCACACTTGTGAATGAGCCTGTCAACAGCTGCGGTATACAGGCCGCTGATTTACCAGCCACAATCGAGCGCATCCAATTTATTAACCTCTCGATCGACGACAAAAACTCTCACGAGATCCCTGTGGATGTAGCCAGTCGATTGGTGAATGGAGTGTTTTACGTATACTCGAAATCAACAGCTAGAGTGCCGCCAAACACAACCCATTTGTTTTGGGTCGACAATAGGTATATTTGTTGCAAAGAGGTCACCATACCCCGCAGTGTGCACACATTGGTGCTCAATCATCGGTTCAATTCGGCCATCCTATCACTGCCGCCGACAATCACCCAAATGGTGTTTAATGGTGAATTTAAACAACCCCTTAGCGCCATTGCCTTCCCGCCCTCGTTAAGGTATCTCTGTTTCAATCATCTCGAGGAAACAATCAAAGAGAATGACTTGCCAAATGGTTTGTCTCACTTAAAGGTAAACGTCAAGGGTCGCGGAGGATTTGATAGTTTGCCCAAATCTGTGCATCATCTGGAACTCTCATTCAACGGTGATTTGTCGAGTGCCATACCTGAGAACGTCAGACATCTCAAGTTTAATTATACGCGCATAATGACGTCAATTCCACCAACTGTGCAATCAATAATCACGTCTCAACTGTCTAAAATTTCTTTTCGCCAGTATGGATCATTCAAAGATCCACTGCCGCCACCCTTTGACGACAACATACTCGTGCATCTCCATCCCCAAGCATACATCTTTGGCAAGCTCAATCAATTCAACCGATTCATTCAGCCATATTCGTTGGGCACCAACATCAAATCCATTTCGTTTGGTGACGAATTCAATCAAGTGATCCTGGTGGGCACCATTCCAAACAGCGTCGAGTATCTGGATTTCGGCCGTCGATTCAATCAAAAGTTGAGTACATCGGTTCTCCCGACAAATCTCGAGGTATTAAAGCTGGGCCCTGATTTCGATCAAGATTTAAATGATGACCTGTTCCCATCGTCGTTGACTGAGCTGGTTCTACACACCACACCAATTCCCAGACTCGAGTCTCTGGTGCGGTTACGCAAACTAGTATGTAAATATTATGATGGGGTATTGAAGATCTTGCCAAACACCGTTGACGATCTGGAATTTTTAAAGCCAGATTATAAACCTAAATATCCACGTCCTGAAATAGAATTTCCAATTCAATTGGTGCCACCCAGTATCACAAGATTAGTCTTGCATCCGTATATGTACATACAAAGCTATGATTTAATTCCATTGAGTATTAAATCAATAACTCTGTGTGAATCCATCCAACCTAGTAAGATTCCCCACACTATTGAATCTGTGCAATTACCACACTCATTCAATCGACCCCTTGACACCATTTTACAAACTGATTAACATTTATTTAATTTTAATAAAGCTAATGTTATTCTTTTAATTTTTATTGACCAGATATCACGCGACTTTAATAAACTCAAGAATAAATAAATAATAAAATAAAGATATGAATTGGTACCTTTATTTATGAGGAAATAATTTGAGTATCATGTCTGGAGATACCATATGTTTATCTTTAAATGCTAGCTTGTCATTGGGTTTCACTCCATTCAACAGTTGTTTGAATAAAAGGGGATTGACAGGGGGTAAGAGTGGTGCAAGTCTTTGGCAAGCAGGATCTGTGGATTCTAAACAATGGTTGACCCATTCTTTGAAATCTATCAGAGGGAATGATGTGTGTGTGGAAACTGATTCAAAGAGATCCTTGGACATGATTGGTTCACCAAAAAGATTGATGAGAGGTATTGTTGTATTGTTCTGATTTATCCAATAGATGTCATCTAAAAGTGCCATTTCAATAATAGTTTCACTGAGAGTGCTGATAGAAATGGTACTAATGAAATCAGATTCTTCAAATTGTGGACATTTCTTTAAACTCTTGCAAGAATTGAAAAAGATTTGTAAAATATCGTTTTGATTGGGTATCATTGTCATTGGATTGGTGAAAATATATGAAGGTCTGACAATAACACTAGGTATACCTCTATTATGTGCTTCAACCATTATATTTTCTTGAATAATTTTGATTTGACCATAACCAATATGAGAATTAATAGATTCTAAAAATGGAATTTTATCTATGTTTTTGCCGTCTAAACCATGAGATTGGTTATCTTTTATACCGCCAAACAAGATAGAGTATGAAGAGACAAGTAAAAATCTAATTAATCTTTCTTTGTTGTTAGAAACTAATTTTAATAATTCTATAATTTTAAATAAAATGTTAGAATAGTAATCTTTTTAATAGTAATAAATAATATTTAATTGTAAATTTTACCTTTTAGATTTCCAACATCATTTATGTGAGAATAAAGAACATTAAATCTTACTGTTGCAGCAGAATGAATGATTACATCGATTGATTGTGAGAGAATATTAAATTCTTTATGACTTAATCCAAGTAATGGTTGGTCTAGATATGAAACAATTGGAATGATTCTATTTTCAATATCATTTTTACTTATTTGCCCAATTAATTGATATTTAGACAATGTTTGAATAATTCTACTTAGTG